>JARQOD010001039.1:59947-111627 GCA_033576555.1 Oophaga sylvatica | reverse complement strand
CCTCTCTCGAGACACAAAGAGGGAGACATGGTCAGCGTACGCTACCACCCTCAGAGTGGCCCCCCAGCTCCGCCCGGTCTGTTATGTTTAAGTAGCTGAGTTGAAATAGCAAAAGTGGTAATACACTAGAGAGGCTGGAACCTATTGGATTGAAGTAACCACACAACTAGAGGTAGCCGTGGAGCGTTCCTAAGTTGATCCTAGACGCCTCGTCAAAGCCTGAGAGATAACTACACCTAAAGGCAGAAAGATGAAAGCTATCTGCCCCGGAACAGATCCTCAAAGAAAATAGGAAGCCCCCAAACATGTAATGGCGGTTAGACAAGAAGAAAGCACGGACACAGACAGAAAATAGAATGAGCAAACGCTGGGGCCCAATCTGTCTGACAGAAAAGTACAGGACAGAATTTCTGACTGCAATCCAAAAAACCCCTAAAAAATACCAACACTTCTGATTGCAAAAAACCTGAGATCACACAATCTCCTCCACCTAAATCAGATCTCTGGTGTAACAAAACCAAGCCGCAGCCACTGAAAAAACAGGAAAAAGCAAATGAACAAATAACAGTGGCTACAGATAAACTGAGAGGAGCACAGGCCCCAGGAGGGGACCCGGCTGAACTCCAAAAGTGCAGAAAACTATGCAAAAAGCAAGCACAAAAAGAAAAACAAAAATATCTTATCTGAAAGCAGCAGACGCAGGCAAGACTCCAGCAAACTTCCAAATGAACCAGGAACCACAATTGAGACAAGAACAATTGATTACCGGCGACGATCATGGGAGGGAACCTCCCTTATATCAGTCCAGTCAGTGATCCCAGATGGCCATTCCTCGCTGGAAGGTTCAGTACTGTCTGTAACCACCAGAGGGAGCCTCTGCTCAGAAATCATCTCTAGCACTTTCACAACACCGGTCCATCCCAACTCCCACCAACGGTCCACGATCTACCCTCCTCAAGAAGGATCGATCGCGAACACGTATAAAAGTGGGCTCAGAGGACAACCCTGGCAGACCCGGAACTCACCTCAAAAGGGTGACTGTCACGCTGTATAGCAGATATATATATATGTGATGTCAGTAATCTATATCAAAAGGGCAACATACTATATAACATGCGCATAGATATATGATAACATAGAATTACCTGACAGAATGTCCAGTGGGTCAATACGGAATCCGTTATACGCTGTCTCCGGCTAGAGGGTGACCGGGGTCTATGCTGACCCTAAACTGGGGTCCTAACTAATCCCTCTACCTGGAGGTACTGTTGAAGGTACAGAGGTCCAGGCCACCAGCGTAAACCCTGTCTCCTATCAATCCCTGCCAACTGTAATCTAGTCCTAAGAAGGACCCTGATTACCACCAAAGGGAATGAACAGGTAACGGTTAATGAACAGAAAGACATACAAGAAAGACAAGAAATAAAGTAAATAAAGTCTTACATACAACACTCACACACAGTAGGAACACCTAAGGTCTCAGAGATAAACTATAAGCTGTAAGAGTTAAAACAACTAAGGAGCTCTTAGCTTAAGTATTCTCAGAACCGATCCAGTCTGCTAGACTACATGAATGCTTTCACCGGCATCTAACAAGCAGACTGGCAGGTATATGAAGGAATCTAATTAGAACATAATCAAAAGCAGCCGGGCGAGGCTGGACCTAGTCTTAGCAAAGAGCTAGGTAAAATTAACTCCCTCATTACCAAACACAAAGAAACAGCAACTCAGCTGTGAGAAGTCAGAGTGTGTAATCGCGACGATCCTCGTGGCGATACACCCATGACAGTGACCAACCAAACCGTTCACAAGTGGAAAAGTCTCAGCCCCCTGGTATAAGGTCTCAAACCAATTTACGAACCTCCCAGGCAGACCGTACCTCAAAAGGACAGACCAGAGGTACTTGTGATTCACCCTGTCAAAGGCCTTCGCTTGATCTAAGGACAGCAAGTACCCCTTCCAGTGACCCGCCCTGCCCTGCTCCACTGCCTCTCGGTCACCGAGCACAGCACTAAAAGTACTGCGGCCTGGAACAGAACAGTGCTGAGCCCCCGAAAGGAGCCAGGGTGCAAACTACACCAGCCGATTAAACAGCACCTTTGCCAGAACCTTCCGGTCCACATTGAGAAGTGCTATGGGACACCAATTCTCAATACGGGACGAGCCCTTACTCTTTGATAGGATAATCAGGGCTGACCTCCTCATTGAGCTGGGAAGAGCGCCCGAGGAAAGGCACTCATTAAACACCTCAGTCAAGAGGGGGACCAAGGAATCCCTAAAGGTCTTGTAAATCTCGGATGTTAAGCCATCCGGACCTGGCGATTTTTTGGGCCGAAGCCCATAAATGGCCAGTCTCACTTCCTCTTCCCTGATTGCCTCTACCAAAACATCAATAGACGGGTCATCTCCTGGCTCAGGAATGGTCTCAGCCAGGAAAGCTGACATTCCATCTCAATCCAGATCCCTCTTTCCCAAGAGGCATGAGTAAAAGGATCTGACCACCTCCAGGATCCCTGATTTGGATCTGTTCAGGGAACCCGTACTGTCGATCAGTCCTGTCACCATCTTACAATTCACTGACATCTTACAGTTTCTGTAAGGGTCGGGCGAGCGGTACCTCCCGAAATCCCTCTCAAAAACCAAAGATGTGTGCCTATCATACTGACACCTCTTGAGCAAAGACTTCACCCTGGAGATCTCCTCACGGTCACCCCCAGTCGAGACGAGATGCTCGAGTTTCCTCCTCAACGCCTGATACAAGCGGTGCCTGTTCAGACTCCTGAGGCTCGAGAGCTGACGGAAGAACACCGCCATCCTCTCTTTGAAGATCTCCCACCACTCAGACTTACTGCTACAGAGATCCAAAAGCGATACCTAGCTCTGAAGAAATTCCTCAAAGGACTGTCTCACTTCCGCTTCTTCCAAGAGGGATGAATTCAGCTTCCACAGCCCTCTTCCCATCCAGGGTGTCTCTGTAACATTCAAAGAAAAGAAAATTAAACAGTGATCGGAGAATTCCACCTCAACGGCGGACACTGCAGAAAAGATGGCGTCCTCCTTCAAAAAAACCTATCTATCCTAGACCTACAGCTACCTCTATGAAAGGTGAAACCCCCGTGACCTGGGTGTGCCGGATGTGGACATCCACCAGGCGAGCTTCGCTAGGTATACTATTTAATGCTGTACTATCATAAGACAGGTGGCCTCCGGGCCCCCCCCTATCACGGGATCTCGTAATGGTGTTAAAATCCCCACCGAAGACCACCTGCCGGCTTGTAAAAAGAAAGGGCTTGATCTTCATGAAGAGACATTTACGGTCCCAAATGGATTGTGGACCATAGATGTTTATGAGCCGAAGCTCCTGTCCCCTCATGAAAACTTCTAAGACCAGGCACCTCCCCATTTCTATCTCAATAACCTGTCGGCATTACACCTCCGCGGTCTTAAAAAGGACCGCCACCCCGCTATACGGCTTGGCCGCAAGAGACCAGTATGAGGGCCCATACCTCCACTCCCTCCTGGCTTTATAGATGGCCCCCATGACTGTTAGTCTGGTCTCTTGCAAAAACAAAAATTCAGCCTCAAATCGGGTGAAAAAATCAAAGGCCGCAAATCTGGCCGCATCTGACTTAATACTGGTGACATTAATGGACGCCAGCAGGGCCGGCTCCAGGTTTTTATGGGCCCCGGGCGAAGGAGCCTCAGTGGGCCCCTTTAACACAGACCACGATTCATGATGCACAGATACAGCAGAGAAATATAGGTATAGTACAATGCCAAATACTTCTCTTCTTACATTACATGAGTGATATCTATTGTAAATTGTACAATAGCTCAAAAACCGCCAAATCCTCACAGCGCACAGTACAGACTGAACAGTACGGTCCTCCATACAATATTATGGGCACCACAGTCTCCCCCTCATCACCCATATAATACCCCATGCAGGATGTCACCCCCCATATAATGCTCCATACAGAATACTGGACCCAATATAATGCTCCATACAGGATACTGGTCCCCATATAATGCTCCATACAGGATACTGGTCCCCATATAATGCTCCATACAAAATATGGAGCTCTCCTCTGCGCTGTACTGCGTTCTGCACTGTTACGGCTCAGGAAAGGGCGCTGTGGAAAGACTCCCCATTATCATCATGATTGCCTCCCCATCATCATCATTGATCCTTATCATCATCATTGCCTCCCCATTATCATCATGGCCTCCCCATTATTATCAATGCCTGCCCATCATCATCATCTCCTCCCCATCATCATCAATGCCTGCCCATCATCATCTTCTCCCCATCATCAATGCCTGCCCATTATCATCAATGCCTGCCCATTATCATCATCTTCTCCCCATCATCATCAGTGCCTCCCCATTATCAGCAATGCCTGCCCATCATCATCTCCTCCCCATCATCATCAATGCCTGTTCATCATCATCTTCTCCCCATCATCAATGCCTGCCCATTATCATCATCTTCTCCCCATCATCATCATCAATGCCTCCCCATTATCAGCAATGCCTGCCCATCATCACACACAGACAGCACACAAGCACTCTCTCACATACATACATACACACACATACACACACAAAGCACCGCGCACTACATACACACAGACACACACAGAGACACACACACACGTCTTACCCGTCCGACGTCCGCGCGCTCTCTGTCACAGCCGGCCGCTGAATGATGACGTCATTCAGCGGCCTGCTGTGAGAGGAAGCGCCGGCGCCCCCCGGAGCCCGGAGCTGCGGCAGCGGAGGCACGGGAGAGGTAAGTATTGTGCCAGCTCATGCCGGGGCCCTGAGCAAGCGGGGGGGGGTCCAGTGGCGGCGCTGACACCGCTCTCCTCCGCCCGAGTGGGCCCCCCGCCTGCTCAGGGCCCTGGCACTGGCCCGGGTGTGCCGGGTGCTGACGCCGGCCCTGGACGTCAGAGTCAACGGGGTGAGTTCCGCCATCATGGGTGATTGGGTTAGATGGCCTCCTTCTTCCCCACCTCGTCTTCCCCATGTTTTCCCTCCGAAGAGGGGTCTGATCCCTTCCGTTTTAGGGAAGACGAGGTATCCATCCCAATGGTCTCCTTGCCTACGGGCTCCAGGTCTGTCCCCCCTCCAGAGGAAACAGCGTCCCCTGGGGGACAGACTCTGCCATACCCTGAAGGCCCCCCAGATGCCGTCCCCGGCCCCTCGCCCCGACTTTTGTCTCAGCAGGGTCATCGAGGGTTTGGTACCGTTTGGAGAGGGCGATCAGAGGGGAGTCGGTGAGCCCTTCCATTGGCATACATACGGTCGGGAGGAGGTTTGGAAGGATTAACCACCTTCTTCTTCCTCCTTCTGGTACACTTTTTATCACCCCTCTCTACTGTAGGCTGATCCGTTACCTCCTCATCCACACTTTCATATTGGGAGGAGTTGTCAGAGTCAGTCAGGTTTTCCTCCCTCTCCATTCTCCTGATCTCCTCGCATACCTCTTCCTCCCCCGGGCCTCAGAGACACCGGCCACCGGCCTAGTGGGGGGGGGCAGGCATCACCCCAGTTGCCTGAGGCTATCCCCGCCCCTCACTACCGTGGTGCTTTTCCTGTCTCCTCTGGTAAGAGGGACCTCTATTGGCCTTGTCCTTCCTCACTGGCCCCTTAGCCCCTCTCCCGCCACCACCACCTGCCACAGCAGATGTCGCGCCGCCAGGGGTTGCCCCCTCTCGGTCTCACCACCGGGCCTGAAGCGGCATTGGTAAAGGAGCGAGGGCAGCGGCTATACGAGTGACCTAGGTCACCACACAGGTGGCACCGAATGTCCTTGCAAGATGCGCAGAGATGACCTACCCCACCACACAAGGCACATTTCTGCACCTTGCAGCTTGCGCTGAAGTGGCGGGGATCACCTTCGGCTGCCCCTGGTAGAAGACCAGGATCCTGTCCCTCTGTCACGCTGTATAGCAGATATATATATGTGATGTCAGTAATCTATATCAAAAGGGCAACATACTATATAACATGCGCATAGATATATGATAACATAGATTTACCTGACAGAATGTCCAGAGGGTCAAAACGGAATCCGTTATACGCTGTCTCCGGCTAGAGGGTGACCGGGGTCTAAGCTGACCCTAAACTGGGGTCCTAACTAATCCCTCAACCTGGAGGTACTGTTAAAGGTACAGAGGTCCAGGCCACCAGCGTAAACCCTGTCTCCTATCAATCCCTGCCAACTGTATTCTAGTCCTAAGAAGGACCCTGAATACCACCAAAGGGAATGAACAGGTAACGGTTAATGAACAGAAAGACAAACAACAAAGACAAGAAATAAAGTAAATAAAGTCTTACATACAACACTCACACACAGTAGGAACACCTAAGGTCTCAGAGAAAAACTATAAGCTGTAAGAGTAAAAACAACTAAGGAGCTCTTAGCTTAAATATTCTCAGAACCGATCCAGTCTGCTAAACTACATGAATGCTTTCACCGGCGTCTAACACCCAGACTGGCAGAAATATAAAGGAAACTAATTAGAACATAATCAAAAGCAGCCGGGCGAGGCTGCACCTAGCCTTAGCAAAGAGCTAGGAAAAATTAACTCTCTCATTACCAAAAAACAAAGAAACAGCAGCTCAGCTGTGAGAAGTCAGAATGTGCAATCGCGACGATCTTCATGGCGATGCACCCATGACAGTACCCCCCCTTCTACGAGGGGCCTCCGGACCCTCATGACCAGGTCTGTCCGGGTGAGTTGTGTGAAAGGTCCGAACCAATCGATCTGCGTTAACATCAGACGCAGGGACCCGCGTCCCCTCCTCAGGACAATACCCCCTCCACTGAACTAAGTACTGAAGGGATCGGCGACTGAGACGTGAGTCAATGATTTTCGACCCATGAATTTCCACGTTATCATTGACCACCACTGAAGGAGGTAGAGGTGACGGTATGACTGGTGCCACATACTTTTTAAGTAATGACTTGTGAAACACATTATGATTTTTAAACGTAGGAGGGAGGTCCAGACGAAATGCCACAGGATTAATTATGGAACTGATCCTGTACGGCCCGATGAATCTGGGACCCAACCTCCAGGAGGAAACTTTACGTTTTATATTCCTGGTAGACAACCAAACCAGATCGTTCACCTTCAGATCTAGACCAGAAACTCTCCTCCTATCAGCCATCCGTTTGTAACGGTTCCCCGTAACCTTCAGTCTTAAGCGATCTGGAACTATCAGTCTCCCTGGAAGTCCCACAGGGGCGTCCCCCTGAGCCCCCAATACCTCCCCCTCAAGCTCAGAGCATACAGCTGACACTACAACTCCCTCCTGAGGAATAGGAACCGGATCATCCGTCTTCCCGGCCCTTGGGAAAGTACGAGATAAGGCATCAGGAAGCAACTTTATTGAGCAGTCATATGCGCGATAAGGAGGAAACTCTTTACACCCCTCCTCTGAGAACATCTCCCCAAAGTCCTCCAGAAAAGGAGACAAAGTCCTAGGCACCACCGCACCGATGACCGTGCTCATGCAGTTATTCTTGCAAAATTCACCCCACTGGCTTATCTTTCTGGATTGCCAATCAATCACTGGGTTATGTTTAGCCAACCAAGGAAGTCCCAACACAATAGGAGTAGGTAGACCCTCCAACACATAACAAGACAATTGCTCTTTATGTATTGCCCCTACTCGAAGATCTATGTTATGAACAGCTTGTACCAAGCTACCTTGACCAAGAGGTCTAGAATCAATAGAGAGTATAGGGACCGGTTTGGCCAATACACTCAGTTGCATACCATGCACCTGGGCAAACCGAGCGTCCACCAAATTAGCCCCGGACCCACTATCAAGAAAAACAGAAATCCTCTCAGTTCTAGTACCAATCACCACCTCCGCAGGCACGAGAAACTGAGAGGGATTTGGGGACGAAATACACACTCCCAGGTTAACTCCTTGGCTCAAAGAGGTCCGGGATGGACACCCCCCAACAAAATGTCCCTCTCTCCCGCAAAAGAAACACCTTCTAGTCTTGGGGCGCACCGCCGATTCCCTCCTACAAAATGATGTCCCTCCCAACTGCATGGGTTCCTCAGAACAGACCAGGGGAACCTCAGTATAAGGGACTTTAGTAGTAGGTGGAGTCATCATGGGGGGCGGAGTTACCTCGCGTCTTCCCCGAAGTCGTCTATCAATGCGAATAGCGAGGGCCATAGCAGCCTCCAGTGATGGAGGAGAATCATACTGAGCCAACACATCTTTTAATTTGTCAGACAACCCTTGACAAAACTGGCTCCTAAGAGCTGGGTCATTCCACTGAGTATCTGTTGCCCATCTACGGAACTCAGAAGAATATTCCTCCGCTGGACGAATTCCTTGCCGTATTTTACGTAACCTTGTTTCAGCAAGGGAGACTCGATCCGGATCATCATATACCAGACCCAGGGCAGTAAAAAATCGATCCACTGACTGGAGATCTGGGGAGCCTGGAGGAATAGAGAACGCCCAAGATTGAGGGTCCCCTTGTAAGAGCGAGATAACAATTCCCACCCTCTGCTCTTCACTCCCAGATGACCGAGGCCGCAGCCGAAAGTACAATTTACATGCCTCCCGGAAAGTAAAAAATTTGTCCCGCCCACCAGTGAACCTGTCCGGGAGAGCAACCTTAGGTTCAGATCTGGTTTGCTCCGGGAGGGACAAAACCTTGGACTTAATGTCTGCAAATTCCATGGACAACCCCTGCAACTGCCGGGCCAGCTGGGCTACTGGATCCATGACAGCTGGGGAGAATCTTTAGTTGGGCCGGTGAAAATGTCACGCTGTATAGCAGATATATATATGTGATGTCAGTAATCTATATCAAAAGGGCAACATACTATATAACATGCGCATAGATATATGATAACATAGATTTACCTGACAGAATGTCCAGAGGGTCAAAACGGAATCCGTTATACGCTGTCTCCGGCTAGAGGGTGACCGGGGTCTAAGCTGACCCTAAACTGGGGTCCTAACTAATCCCTCAACCTGGAGGTACTGTTAAAGGTACAGAGGTCCAGGCCACCAGCGTAAACCCTGTCTCCTATCAATCCCTGCCAACTGTATTCTAGTCCTAAGAAGGACCCTGAATACCACCAAAGGGAATGAACAGGTAACGGTTAATGAACAGAAAGACAAACAACAAAGACAAGAAATAAAGTAAATAAAGTCTTACATACAACACTCACACACAGTAGGAACACCTAAGGTCTCAGAGAAAAACTATAAGCTGTAAGAGTAAAAACAACTAAGGAGCTCTTAGCTTAAATATTCTCAGAAACCGATCCAGTCTGCTAAACTACATGAATGCTTTCACCGGCGTCTAACACCCAGACTGGCAGAAATATAAAGGAAACTAATTAGAACATAATCAAAAGCAGCCGGGCGAGGCTGCACCTAGCCTTAGCAAAGAGCTAGGAAAAATTAACTCTCTCATTACCAAAAAACAAAGAAACAGCAGCTCAGCTGTGAGAAGTCAGAATGTGCAATCGCGACGATCTTCATGGCGATGCACCCATGACACCCTCCCTAGGAACGCCGAGGAAGGGATGTGGGTGACGGTACCCCCTGAAACCTTCAACTTCATCATGAAGGTCCAGCCCTCCGACCAGATAACAAACTCATCATGATTTTTTGGGGGGACGTCAGTGACTTCCCCGTAACGGGAAAGCCACTTCATGATGTCAACGCCGGAGAGACCCGTTACAAGTCACCATGGTCACTCTCTTAACGGCATTTTGGCGAGACACCGCCTGTATGGCGAAGTCTCGCCATCTGGGCTCCCCCTTCACCAGCTCGTAATTCGACCAGAAGAGCTCTAGCCCCTCCGGCCGGACGAAACTGATGTCGAAGAATAGGGTGGCCGAGGGATGGATCAGGGCAAAGATGTCCGTCGCCCTGAAGCCCATCTTCAGGAGGAGCTCCACCACCCTACTCCTGGGTGGGCAAGCTTCACCGCCCCTCCAATGAAGACAGACCACATTCCTCCTGGCCGGCCCTTGCCCGGCTGTCGGGAGGGACCAAACGGTTTCCCCCTCTCTTCTATCTTGGAAGGCGGCGAGGCCATGTCTCTCCAACCAGAAAGACAGGTCCACCTCTTTTCCCTCTACATTGACCGACCGCTCTCCTTTTTTAAGGACCTCCAGAAAAAGGCGGTGCAAAATGTCGTCCCCAGAGTCCGGAGGCACGGAGACCCCCTAGAACCCCCGGAGTCACAGCCGTGATCCCCGCAAAAGTACGGGGTCTCACGGCTGGGGGGACAGATGGGCCAGTCCCCCGTCACCGCCCGTGCTCCCACTTACACCAACACTCACTCCCTCCGCATTCACTCCCACATCCACTCCCATATCCCTGTCACTCATATCACTCACCTCACTCATACCATTCACCTGTTATTTTCTTTGCAGATTCTTTTACCTGCTGGGGGCCCTGGCTGATCTGTGCTCTGCCCCGCATTGTTTTTGTCCTGGAGTGCTGCCGCCCCTTTAAGAGCCGCAGAGCAGAGCCCACTCAGTAAGCTCTGCCTGTGCTCAGGAGCAGCAGCACTTCCTGGTCTCTCTGGCTCCATTTTTTTTTTGTTGTCATACTTGGGGCAGGGCCGGGTTTCTGCCTCCGCACCCTGTCCCCCACTGGAGACCTGAGCTGGCTTCTCTCGGAGAACCGGAGTCCCCGCACCAACAGATGGAGGTAAGTGGGTTGGGGACCCCTTGCCAGTTTCTTCGGACATTATTTTTGTGGGCAGAACAGAAGGCAGTGGGGCCGCCGAGGCCACGCCCCCCCGCTGGTCACTGTCATGGCGGGTAGAGCGAAGGCCCGAAAGGCCACACCCCCCCGCCAGCCACGAGCATAGCGAGCGGAGCTGCGGCCGCCGAGGCCATGCCCCCGCAAGCCGCCGTCATAGCAGGTGGAACAGTAGCCCGCAAGGCTACGCCCCTCCCGCCAGATGCGACAGTAGCGGGTGGGACAGCGGCCGAGGAACCAGGCCACCACCACCCTCTTGTACCCACCACTCGTTTTTGGCAAGGTCGGCCACTCCCCCCTCAGCATCCAGTGGCGACGGGGCACCCGGAGTGGACCCCTTATTGGATCTACACACAGAGGACCCCGACCCTGCTGCGGACACCGCCAGGGGAGCGACCAACAACTTGCATTTTTTTACTTGCTGCCTTATGGCAGACTCCGCCCCCTTTCTAGGTCTCTGGACCCCCAAAATTGATCCAGTCTTAGCGGATCCGCGTGTGGGGGGCCCAGAGACCCCAACTCTCGCCGCCGGAGATGCGGCCCTGGCTGTATAGATTCCAGGCGCCGGGCCAGCCCCCCCTGCCACAGAGGACTGGGTCCGAGCACCTCCACCATCAATAATACCGGCACCGACACTCTCCATATCGCTGCCTGAGTCCGAGCTGCCACCACTAGGCATGGCACCCAGACCCGGACAGACTCTCCTCTCCCCGCTCCCTTGCTGCGGACCCACCACAGGGCGTGAGCCGGGGTGGATAGCGGGTTCCACACAACGGGACAGGGGGGTCCCAGGAAGGGGGCATAGATGAATTTGTCTATGGTGGTGACCTTGGCTTTTTTCCTTTTCTTCCCCTTCCCGGTTGCCCCACCCTCGCAGATCTCATCCCCAAACAACAGCTCGCCAAACCGTGCTGGGGTGTTATGTTTTGGTAGCTGAGGAGAGCAGGCAAAAACGGCAATACACCAGAGAGGTTGGAATCTACTGGATTGCAGTACCCTGACTAACCACCACAACTAAAGGCAGCCGTGGAGCATTCCTACGTTGGTCCTAGACGCCTCGTCACAGCCTGAGAGGTTAACTACACCTAAAGATAGAAAGAGGAAAGCTATCTGCCCCGGAGCAGATCCCCAAAGAACATAGGAAGCCCCCAAACATGTAATGGCGGTTAGACAAGAGGAAATACAGACACAGACAGAAAATAGTATGAGCAAACGCTGGGGCCCAATCTGCCTAGACAGAAAAGGATAGGAAGGATACTTACTGCAATCCAAAAAAAAAAACCCTAATAAAAGCCAACGCTACTAATTGCAAAAACATCTGAGATCACACGACCTCTACCACCTAAATTAGTTCTCTGGTGTAACAAAACTAAGCCGCAGCCACTGAAAAAACTGGAAAAGGCAAATGAACAAGCAACAGTGGCTCCAGAGGAACCGAGAGGAGCCCAAGCCCCCTGGGGAGGGGAACCTGGCCAATCTCACAGAAATGCAGAGAAATATGCAAAAGGCAAGCAAAAAAACAAAATACAGAAAACATCTTATCTGAGAGCAGGAGAAGAGGCAAGACTCAGCAAGCTTCCAAGTGAACCAGGAAACAACGTTGAGACAAGAACAATTGATCACCGGCAACCATGATGGGGGGAAACCTACCTTATATCCAGCCAGTCAGTGATTCCTGATTGCCAATCCTCATTGAATGGTTCAGTACTGTTTGTAACCACCAGAGGGAGCTTCTGCTCAGTATTCATTTCTAAAACATTCACAACACTGGGGACTCGATCTGCCGCACTTGTTGCAGGATGAGGCAGCCCCCCTCACTGCTGCTACCACTCCCTCCATCCTCTCCCTCGCTCCCACTTTCCTCCGAATTACTGGAGTCCGGTGGGAGTGCCCCTTGCTCGGGGGCTATCCCGCTGCATGATACCTGGGCGTTTACACTCACTAGGTCTTCAGGTGGGACTGGCGCAGATGCCTCACAGCTGCCATCTTCCTCCTTCTCCTCCACCTGGCTGGGGCCTCCTGACCCCCCAGGAGACCCACCGGTCAGGGCCCTGAAACGGTCGTCGCTTTTTAGTTTTTCCTCGAAGGGGCCGCTACCTGCTAGGATCTCTGCCCTCCATTGTTCCAGAGCTTTAATGGACCCCTTCAGCCTCTCCACCGTGGCGGAGACCTCTGCTCTCCTTGAGGCAGGGAGCTTGTTCTTTGCGATCACGCGTGCTCCCTTCAACTCCTCCCGGAGTCTCCTCAGCTGTTTGGCGGCCTCCTCGTATTCGCAGAGGTGCGCGTGGATGCGGGAGCCATAGGTGGTGACAGGCTCCCCTGCCACCTTGGAGCCCCAGATGTTGGGGGTCTCCACCGCCGCACCTCCACTGGTCGCCTCTCCTCCTCTGGGAGGAGGAACCGCCACGGCCCCAGCCTCAGGGGTCTTGGTTCTTGGGGTCTTGCGCCCCCCCCGAGGGCTTCTTCCTCGCCATCCTCCCTGGGACTGGCTAGATGGTATGGCCTACTGATGGTAGGTGAGGCCTCCCACCCCCAGCCGGCTTGCCGGGGGGGTGGGAGCCAAGGGCCCAGGCCTGGAGCTTAGTCCCAGGGTTAAGTCTCTCTCTCTGGGAAGGGGTCAGGCAGATAGCCAGGTGAAAAATCCTCCCTTCCCAGGAGCTCTCTCCAGGCAGCTGCAGACACACAGGAACACATGGCTTGCTCCGCCTCTTCCTGTATGCAATTCTATTTTATTATAAAATTATAAGCAATACATACATCATAATAAATAACAAACTGTACATAAATAAAACATAGCTAAAATAAGTAACAAAAACAAAAGAAACCAGCTTCAAATAAACCAAAAAGTACAGAGTCCTTAGTCCTTCCAAAGCTATTGCAGCTTCCAAAGGACCCCCAGCAGGAACATAACCCTTAACCAAAATTAAATATAAAACATAAAAGAAACATGCACACACACTGACACACACTCACACACCCCAAAAGAAAGGAAAAAGGCCTCACCTGGCCATACATACAACTTGGCTACTATATACACTACTATATACACAATAAGACATGCAGACATTTTTTTTTTTTCCTATTTTTTTTTTTTTTGCTTTTTTTCCCCCCACCACACCACAGGTCCATGAGTTCATGCCCTTTTCACAGCAAGCCTTGTTTTTAACGGGTTCATGAAAGTTTATGCCCTTAGAAATTTACAACCCTCGGGTCCATGGCAAGTTCCATGCCCTCCCCCCCACACAAAAACCCCCACCCAATCTAAACTATACCCCCCAAACATATAACTATTTACACTTATACACAAAACATAACATTAACAGACCTACCACACAAGAACACTACATTACATTACTTTACTTTAAACACAACATTATAAACATTTATAAACATTAACACTATACACTGACCACATAACTTGCAAGGCCCAAGTTCAGCGCCTGCAAGCCCAATATCCATTATTTCCTGAATTTACAAAACAAAAAGCTAAATGTGCCACACACCAGCCCACCATCGGGAAACTGGAGTCCTAAGAGGCAGGTCCGGCTCCAGGTTTTTATGGGCCCCGGGCGAAATAGTCTCAGTGGGCCCCTTTAACACAGACTATGATTCATGATGCACAGATACGGCAGAGAAATATGGGTATAGCACAACGCCAAACACTTCTCTTTTTCCATTACATGACTGATATCTATTGTAAATTGTACAATAGCTCAAAAACCGCCAAATCCTCACAGTGCACAGTACAGACCGGACAGTACAGTCCTCCATACAATATTATGGGCACCACATAGTCTCCCCCTCATCACCCATATAATAGCCCATGCAGGATATCACCCCCCACCCCCCATATAATGCTCCATACAGGATACTGATCCCCATATAATGCTCCATACAAAATATGGAGCTCTCCTCTGTACTGTGCTGCATTCTGCACTGTAATGGCTCAGGAAAGGGCGCTGTTGAAAGACTCCCCATTATCATCATCATTGTCTCCCCATCAACATCATCATCATTGCCTCCCCATCATCATCATCATCATTGCCTCCCCATCATCATCATTGCAGTGTACCTTTATGAGGTAATAACTCTGGAACCCTTCCATGGATCTCAGTGAAACTGAGATTGTTTTTTCAGGACATATTGTACTTCATGTTAGTGGTAAAATTTCTTTGATATGACTTGTGTTTATTTCTGAAAAAAAATGGAAATTTGGCGAAAATTTTGAAAATTTCACAATTTTCCAACTTTGAATTTTCATGTCCTTAAATCACAGAGAAATATGTCACACAAAATACTTAATAATTAACATTTCCCACTACTTTACATCAGCACAATTTTGGAACCAATTTATTTTTTGTTGGAAGTTATAAGGGTTAAAATTTAAACAGCGGTTTATCATTTTTATAACATCATTTTTTTTAGGGACCACATCACATTTGAAGTCACTTTGAGGGATCTATATGATAGAAAATACCCTAAAGTGACACCATTTTAAAAACTGCATCCCTCAAGGTGCTCAAAATCACATTAAAGATGTTTATTAACTCTTCCGGTGTTTTACAGGAATTTTTGGAATGTTTAAAAAAAAAATGAACATTTAACTTTTTTTCACAAAAAAATTACCTAACATCCAATTTTTTTATTTTACCAAGAGTAACAGGAGAAATTGGACCCCAAAAGTTGTTGTGCAATTTTTCCTGAGTTTGCTGATATCCCATATGTGCAGACAAACCACTGTTTGGGCGCTTGGCAGAGCTCGTAAGGGAAGGAACGCTGTTTTACTTTTTCAACTCAAAATTGGCTGGAATAAAGATCGGACACCATGTCGCGTTTGGAGAGTGCCTGGTGTGCCTAAACAGTAGAACCCCCCCCAATAAGTGACACCATTTTAGAAACTAGACTCTCTTATTTAGATGTGTGGTGAGCACTTTGAACCCCCAAGTGCTTCACAGAAGTTTATAACGTAGAGCTGTAAAAATAAAAAATCATATTTATTCCACAAAAATTATCTTTTTGTGCCCAATTTTTTATTTTCCCAAGGGTAACAGAAGAAATTAGACAAGAAAACTTATTGTGCAATTTGTTCTGAGTATGCGGATACCTGATATGTGGGGGGTAAACCACTGTTTGGGCGCATGGCAGAGCTTAGAAGGGAAAGTGTCGCGCAGCTGTAATGCAGGCTGGTGTGTGCTCCCCCTGTAGGTTACAGAGGGGAGAAGGGATTACACACTACCAGAGTAGGCCTGCACTGCAGCAGCCAAAACCACCACCAGGTGGCAGCAAAAACGTCCAAAACTGAGTCAGGAATAATCAGTCATCTAAAGTATCACAGGTCTCAGCCAGTCCTCTACAGAGCAGAAACACAGGTGCCACAAAGTGGCGGGAGCGTGGTCAGGCAAGCCAAGTCAAAACCGTATGGAGGCAGCAGGACAAAAGGAATAAGCAATATGCGTGGTCAGGAGAAAGCCAGGAGGTCAGCAACGGTCAGAAGCAGATAAGACAAAGACAGAAAGCAGAAGCGAGTCCGAATACAGGCCGAGTCAAAAACCAGAGAATCAAATAGACAAACAGGGAAATGCAGGGAACAGGGCAGACAGAGGGAAACAACAGACACGGGACAAGTCAGGGATAACAGCAGGACAAATCAAGGGTTACCAGTCAGGTTCACAAGCCGAAGGTAGCAGTATAGCTCACACTGCTAGCAGGATGTGTGAGAGCTAAATAGCCAACCTGAACCCAGAATGAGGCAGAGCAAAGTTAACCCTTGACATGATCCGCCCGGACCAAGGGCAGACAGAGTAAACCCTGGAACGGATCATGACAGTACCCTCTTCTCAAGGGGGGGCCACCGGACTCTCAGACTTCCCAAGATATTGTGCGTGAAATGCCCGAACTAATCGATCAGCATGTACCGATCGCGCCGGGACCCAAGATCGATCCTCAGGACCATAACCCTTCCAATGGACCAAATACTGAAGTGAACTACGGACCCTACGCGAATCCACAATCCGTTCCACTTCAAACTCGGTCTGACCATCCACAGAGACAGGAGGCGGAGGGGATGGAGGCCCTGTGGAAGATGGTATAAATGACTTAAGAAGGGATTTATGAAACACATTGGGGATCCGGAGTGACGGAGGAAGGCGTAACCGAAAGGCAACAGGATTGACCACCTCCATGATCTCGTAAGGACCAATAAATCTGGGACCTAGCTTAGCAGAGGGAACCTTTAGATGAATATTCTTGGTGGACAACCATACTTTATCTCCCACCAGGAACATAGGTCCTACAGACCGTCGCTTATCCGCAAAAAATTTATGTTTGCCCTGAGCCTCCCCAATGTTCTTTTGGACCTCCCTCCACACCTCCCCCAATCTTTGTACTGCCGTATCAGCCCCTGGACATCCTGAATCCAGCCTAGAAAATTTGCCAAAATGGGGGTGAAAACCATAGTTACAAAGGAATGGAGAGGTGCCAGTGGACTGGTTAATCCGATTATTGAATGCAAATTCAGCCACGGGCAATGAAGAACACCAATCATCCTGCTGAGACGTAGCAAGACACCTCAAAATCTGTTCGAGTGACTGATTGGTCCTCTCCGTCTGCCCAGTCTCAGGATGGTAAGCAGAGGAGAAGGTTAAGCAAATACCCAGTCTTTTACAAAATGCCCTCCAAAATTTGGACACAAATTGTACCCCTCTATCAGAAACCACACTCAAAGGCACGCCATGCAGTCGTACAACATGCTCAACAAACAACCTAAATAGTGTCTCAGCATTAGGCAATCCTGCCAGAGGTACAAAATGCGCCTGTTTACTGAATCTGTCAACCACTACCCAGATTACAGTTTTGCCATTAGAAGGAGGGAGATCAGTGATGAAGTCCATGGACAAATGAGTCCAAGGTCTATCTGGAATTGGCAATGGCACCAATTCCCCGGCCGGCCGGTTATGTGAGCTCTTAGCACGGGCACAGGTATCACAAGCAGACACAAACATAGTGATATCAGAGTTCATGAAGGACCACCAAAATAGCCTAGCAATGGCTTTCCGAGAGGCTGAGATCCCCGGGTGTCCACTGAGAGCAGAATCGTGGAATTCCCGGAGAACCCTCAACCTGTATTGAACGGGAACAAAGAGTTTATTATCAGGCAAAGAGGAAGGAGCAAGAGACTGAGCCTTCTGTATTTCCTGTTCCAATTCAGAGGATACCCCCGCAACAACCACCCCGTGCTGAAGAATGGAGGAAGGAGGTTCAGGGGGTGATATTGAATCAAAACTGCGAGATAAGGCATCAGCCTTGACATTCTTGGAACCAGGCCGAAAAGTGATTGAAAAATGAAAACGAGAAAAAAAAAGCGACCACCTAGCCTGTCTAGGAGTCAACCGTTTAGCTGATTCAAGATAAGACAAGTTTTTGTGATCCGTGGTAACCGTGATCCGATGAGCTGCCCCCTCCAAAAAATGCCTCCATTCTTCAAAAGCCAATTTTATGGCCAATAACTCCCGGTTACCCACATCATAGTTCCTCTCCACAGAAGAGAACTTCCGGGAGAAAAAGGCACATGGTCTTAAATTAGTCAAGGTAACGGGTCCCTGTGACAACACAGCTCCCACTCCCACCTCAGATGCGTCCACCTCTACAATGAACGGTTCAGATGGATCGGGCTGAACCAATACAGGAGTAGACATAAAACATTTCTTTAGTGTAACAAATGCTTCAACTGCTAAGGTTGACCAAACTTTGAGATCAGCCCCCTTGCGAGTGAGATCGGTGAGTGGTTTGACCACCTGAGAAAACCCCTTGATGAATTTTCGATAATAATTGGCGAAACCCAGAAAACGCTGCAACCTCTTGAGGTCTCTGGGTTGCACCAAATCAACAATGGCCTGTACCTTTCCGGGATCCATCCGAAACCCATTGGCCGAAAGGATGATCCCCAGAAAGGAAAGCTCCTGGACACAAAACAAATATTTCTCGGGTTTAGCAAACAGAGAATTACCCCATAACCTGTGAAGAACAGCACATAGATGACCAATGTGGGATTCCTTGTCAGGCGAGAAAACAAGGATATCATCTAAGTATACAACCATAAAGCGCCCGAAAAAATCAGAGAAAACATCATTCATGAAGTTCTGAAATACAGCGGGCGCGTTCGTGAGACCAAAGGGCATGACCAAATTTTCAAACAGACCTTCAGAGGTGAGAAAAGCCGTTTTCCACTCATCCCCTTCCTGAATACGGATAAGGTTATATGCTCCCCTGAGATCAAGTTTGGAAAACCACTTAGCCCCAGACACTTGGTTATAAAGATCAGGAATGAGTGGGAGAGGGTAGGTATTTCTCACCATAATTTTATTTAGTTCTCGGAAATCGAGGCATGGGCGTAAACCACCATCTTTTTTCTTAACAAAAAAAAAAACCCGCGGCCACAGGTGAGACAGAGGGACGGATGTGACCTTTGCGTAGGCTATCAGAGATATAGTTTTTCATAGCAGTACGTTCTGGGCCAGAAAGATTGTACAAACGGGCTTTGGGCAATTTAGAACCAGGAATAAGATTAATTGCACAATCATAAGGACGGTGGGGTGGCAAAACCTCAGCCTCTTTTTCGGAGAACACGTCCCCAAAGTCCTTCAGGTACTCCGGAATACCCTCCGGACTAATGGCAGACACAAAAACAGCAGAAAGACAACCATTGGAACAATTAGGACCCCATTTAACAATATCACGAGATCCCCAGTCAATAACAGGATTATGCCTCTGCAACCAGGGGAACCTGTTATGTTTCGGTAGCTGAGGAGTGCAGGTAAAAAAGGCAATACACCAGAGCAGTTGGAATCTATGAGATTGCAGTACCCTGACTAACCACCACAACTATAGGCAGCCGTGGAGCGTTCCTACGTTGGTCCTAGACGCCTCGTCACAGCCTGAGAAACTAACTACACCTAAAGATAGAAAGAGGAAAGCTATCTGCCCCGGAGCAGATCCCCAAAGAACACAGAAAGCCCCCAAACATGTAATGGCGGTTAGACAAGAACAATACTGACACAGACAGAAAATAGTATGAGCAAACGTTGGGGCCCAAACTACCTAAATAGAAAAGGATAGGAAGGGCACTTACTGCAATCCCAAAAAACCCTGAAAAGCACCAACTCTACTAATTTCAAAAACACCTGAGATCACACGACCTCTACCACCTAAATTAGTTCTTTGGTGTAACAAAATCAAAACAGCAGCCACTGAAAAAACTGGAAAAAGAAAATGTACAAACATCAGTGGCTGAACTAAACTGAGAGGGCAAAAGCCCCCCGAGGGGACCCTGAAGGCCCCCACAGAAGTGCAGGACAAAATGCAAAAATCAAGCACAAAAACAAAAAGAAGAAAATGTCTCATCTGTTAGCAGGAGATGCAGACACGACACAGCAGGCTACAAAGGAAACAGGAATCAAGGATTGAGACCAGAACAATTGATCACCGGCAACCCTGATGGGAAGGCGACTCCCTTGTATAAGACCAGTCAGTAACACCTGATTCCCAATCCTCACAATCTTCACTGGACAGTCCAGTACTGCTTGTAACCACCAGAGGGAGCCTCTGCTCAGAACTCATTTCAAGCCCATTCACAACAGTACCCCCCCTTGAGGAGGGGTCACCGAACCCTCATTTGAGCAACCAGGTCGGTCAGGATGAGTTCTATGATACGCACGGATGAGTCTCCTAGCATGGATGTCCGAAGCAAACACCCAAGAATTGTCTTCCTGACCATAACCTCTCCACTTAACCAAATACTGGAGTTTCCGTCTAGAAAAACGAGAATTCAATATTTTCTCAACCACAAACTCCAGATTGCCCTCAACCAGAACAGGGTCAGGAGGCACAGCAGTAGGAACCACTGGCTCAACAAACCTCTTCAACAAGGACTTGTGGAACACGTTATGGATCTTAAATGTCCCTGGAAGAAGCAAACGAAAAGAAACAGGATTAAGAATCTCCATGATCTTATAAGGTCCAATGAACCTAGGCTTAAATTTAGGAGATGCCACTCTCATAGGAATATTTTTTGAGGACAACCAGACCAAGTCCCCCACTTTAAACCGAGGACCATCAGTCCTATGCCGGTTAGCAAACCGCTGGGCCCTCTCCTGAGAGAGGGACAACCTCTCCACTACCTGGTCCCAAATCTGTTGCATACGCTCCACAACAGAGTCAACACCTGGACAGACAGAAGCCTCCGTCTGTCCTGAAGAAAATCGAGGGTGAAACCCAGAATTACAGAAAAATGGAGACATCAAAGTGGCAGAGCTAGCCCTATTATTAAGAGCAAACTCAGCCAAAGGCAAAAAAGAGACCCAGTCATCCTGATCAGCAGACACAAAGCATCTTAGATAAGTCTCCAATGTCTGGTTTGTTCTCTCAGTTTGACCATTGGTCTGAGGATGAAACGCCGAGGAGAAAGACAATTGAACACCAAGTTTAGAACAAAAGGTCCTCCAAAATCTGGAAACAAACTGGACTCCTCTGTCAGACACAATGTTCTCAGGAATGCCGTGTAAACGAACCACGTGCTGAAGGAACAAAGGCACCAATTCAGAGGAGGAAGGCAACTTAGGTAATGGCACAAGATGTATTATCTTGGAAAACCTATCACAAATCACCCAGATGACGGTCATTCTCTGAGAAACAGGGAGGTCGGAAATTAAATCCATAGAGATATGGGTCCATGGTCTCTTGGGCACAGGCAATGGCATCAACAAACCACTAGAGCGAGAGCAAGGCTTGGAGCGAGAGCAAGTCCCGCAGGACTGCACAAATTCCCTGACATCACGAGACAAGGTAGGCCACCAAAAGGACCGACTAACCAAGTCTCTGGTACCAAAAATTCCGGGATGACCGGCCAACGCGGAACAATGAATCTCAGACATCACACTCTTTTTCCACTGGTCCGGGACAAACAATTTCCCAACAGGGCAGCGCTTGGGCCTATCCTCCTGACACCCCTCCAGAGCCAGTCTCAAATTGGGCGAGATGGCGGAAAGAACTACACCTTCTTTCAAAATAACAGAAGGATCAGATAACTCAGGAGAGTCCGCAAGGAAACTCCTCGAGAGGGCATCCGCCTTAACATTCTTAGTGCCAGGAAGAAAGGAAACCACAAAATTAAAACGTGTGAAAAACAAGGCCCACCTGGCCTGTCTAGGATTAAGTCGCTTGGCAGATTCCAGATAAACCAGATTCTTATGGTCCGTAAGGACCACCACCTGATGTTTGGCTCCCTCCAGCCAATGTCTCCACTCTTCAAAAGCCCACTTCATGGCCAATAACTCCCGATTACCCACGTCATAATTACGTTCAGTAGGAGAAAATTTTCGAGAGAAAAAGGCACAAGGGTTACTTTTAGAGGTCTCTGGATCTCTTTGGGACAAAACGGCACCTGCCCCAATTTCAGAGGCATCAACCTCCACCTGAAATGGTAGAGAAACATCAGGCTGCCGTAGAACAGGAGCAGAAGTGAATCTCTGCTTAAGTTCCTGAAATGCAGAGACTGCCTCAGGAGGCCAATTCACCACATCAGAACCCTTTTTGGTCAAATCAGTTAATGGTTTAACAATAACCGAGAAATTACCAATAAATTTACGATAAAAATTGGCAAAACCCAAAAATCTTTGAAGAGCCTTTAATGAAGTAGGTTGGACCCAATCACAGATGGCCTGAACCTTGACCGGGTCCATTTCAATAACAGATGGGGACAAAATGAATCCCAGAAATGAGATCCTCTGTACGCCAAAAAGACACTTTGATCCCTTCACATACAGAGCATTCTCTCTCAAAATCTGGAATACAGTTCGAACATGTTTCACATGAGAGTCCCAGTCATTGGAAAAAATCAAGATATCATCCAAATAAACAATCAGAAATTTATCCACAAAATCCCTGAAAATGTCATTCATGAAGGACTGGAAGACAGAAGGAGCATTAGTGAGCCCAAAGGGCATCACAAGGTACTCAAAATGCCCCTCAGGGGTATTAAATGCCGTCTTCCATTCATCCCCGGGCTTAATGCGAATAAGGTTATATGCCCCCCTGAGGTCAAGCTTGGTAAACCAAGTAGCGTTTTTCACCCTGGAAAACAGGTCAGAAATCAAGGGTAACGGATATTGATATTTCACAGTAATATTGTTCAAAAGACGATAATCAATACACGGCCTTAATGAACCATCCTTTTTGGCCACAAAGAAAAAAACCGGCACCTAAGGGTGAAGAGGATGGTCTGATATGACCCTTCTCCAATGACTCCTTGATATAAGACCGCATAGCGTCATGTTTAGGTACAGACAAGTTAAAAAGGTGACCTTTAGGGAATTTACTACCAGGCACTAATTCAATAGCGCAGTCATAGCTCCTATGGGGAGGCAAGGATGCAGATTTACTTTCACTAAACACATCAGAAAAATCAATCAAAAAGTCAGGAACATCCTGATCCTGGGGGGAGGCAGAAAAAACAGGAGTGTTGGTGTTAACACATTGGCAGCCCCAACTGGTTACAGACACAGATTTCCAATCCAAAACATAAATATGAGACTGTAACCAAGGGAAACCCAGTACGATAATGTCATGCAGATTATACAGAACCAAAAATTTGCAGCTCTCCTGATGATCAGGTTCAACCCTCATTATCACCTGAGTAGAGAACTGAGGTTTATTCTCAGCCAAAGGGGTAGAATCGATCCCCAGTAGGGGAATAGACTTCCGTAGGGGTATCAAGGGAAACCCACAACGTTTAGCAAAATCAAAATCCATCAGGTTAATAGCTGCTCCCGAATCAACGAAAGCCTGAGCAGAAAATGAGGACAGAGAGCATATCAGGGTAACAGTTAATAAAAACTTAGTCTGAACACTACCCAAGACAACTGAGCGTGAAAAACGTCTTCCCCGCTTAGGGCAGACTGAAATAGCATGAGAGGCATCACCACAGTAGAAACATAACCCATTGCGCTTTCGAAACTCATGACGCTGTGTCCCAGAAACCACTCTATCACACTGCATGGATTCAGAAGCAGGTTCACAAGGCAACACTATTCCACGCATACTTCTCCGCTCACGCAAACGTCTGTCAATTTGAATCGCTAATGACATAGAATCATTGAGACCAGAGGGGACAGGGAATCCCACCATAACATCCTTTACATTATCTGACAGACCCTTCCGAAAAAGGGCTGCCAAAGCGTCGTCATTCCATTTGGTCAGGACTGCCCACCTACGGAATCTCTGACAGTATAACTCAGCGTCATCAAGCCCCTGATTTAATGCCAACAAGGCTTTTTCAGCTTGATCAGTGACATTAGGCTCATCGTACAATAACCCCAAAGCCTGAAAAAATGCATCAACATCACTCAAAACAGGATCCCCAGGTGTCAGGGAAAAAGCCCAATCCTGAGGATCGCCGCGCAGGAGAGAGATGAGAATTTGAACCTGCTGCGCTGCGTTCCCTGAGGACTTAGATTTTAAGGCAAAAAACAATTTACAGTTATTTTTGAAATTCAGAAACTTAGATCGATCCCCTAACAACAAATCTGGCATGGGAATCCTAGGTTCCACAACAGGCAACCCAGCAAGATAGGCAGCAATACTCCGAACCTCAGTGGCAAGCTGATCCACACGGCCAGACAACTGTGCAAACTCCATTGAGAGAAAAAATCCTCCCCAGCACCCAGAGATACAGAGGGAAAAAAAAAAAAATGCAACAAACAGAAAAATATCTCTGACAACTCTGACAACTTTTTTTTCTTTCACAATATTTTTCCCTTCTGTGAGTACCATACAATTTTCAATTTTTAGGCCGGTGATACTGTTATGTTTCGGTAGCTGAGGAGTGCAGGTAAAAAAGGCAATACACCAGAGCAGTTGGAATCTATGAGATTGCAGTACCCTGACTAACCACCACAACTAGAGGCAGCCGTGGAGCGTTCCTACGTTGGTCCTAGACGCCTCGTCACAGCCTGAGAAACTAACTACACCTAAAGATAGAAAGAGGAAAGCTATCTGCCCCGGAGCAGATCCCCAAAGAACTGTCACGGGTGTGTCGCGGCGGAGATCGTCGCGATTACACACCCTGACTTCGCACAGCTGAGTTTCTGGTGCTGGGTGTTTTTCGGCACTGAGGGAGTTAATTCTTTCTCTCTCGGTGCTGGACTGACCAGCCTCGCCCAGCTGCGATTGATGTTTTGTTAATTAGCTTCCTTCATATACCTGCTGGTCTGCTGGGGAAGTTGCCGGTGAAAGCATTCATTCAGACCAGCAGAGCGGATTGTTTCTGAGAAGACTTAAGCTAAGAGTGCCTGTTGTGGTTTTTCCTCTCCTCGCTTATTGTTTATCTCCTTAACCTTTTGTGTTCCTCTGTAGTGGAAGTGTTGTATGCAAGGCTGTGTTTTCTTTACCCCTTGTCTGTCTCGTTTGTCTTAGACTGTGTGTAAGCTGTGACCTGCCCATTCCCTGTGGTGGTAATCAGGGTCCTTCTCAGGACTAGATTACAGTGGTCAGGGATCTACAGGAGACAGGGTTACGCTGGCGGCCTGGACCTCTGTACCATTAACAGTACCTCCAGGTAGAGGGACTAGTCAGGACCCCAGTTCAGGGTCAGCATAGACCCCGGTCACCTCTATCCAGAGACAGCGTGACACTACACAGTATTGACCCACAATACATAGGATATTATGTAGGTAAGACATTGCTGGCAGATACTATGTATACATGTTGATTTTCTCTATTATATGAAATATAGAATGTTGTCACATTAGATATAGGTTACTATCATTGAATATATCTGTTATACGTCGTGACATTTTCACCGGCCCCTCTAAAGATTCTCCCCAGCCACCATGGATCCAGTAGCCCATTTAGCTCAGCAGTTGCAGAGTTTGTCCATGGAGCTGACGGACGTTAAATCCAAGGTTTTGTACCCCCGGGAGCAAACCAGATCTGAACCTAAAGTAGCTCTCCCGGACAGGTTCACTGGTGGGCGGGACAAGTTTTTTACTTTCCGGGAAGCATGTAAATTGTATTTTCGGCTGCGGCCGCAGTCGTCGGGGAGTGAGGATCAGAGGGTGGGAATTGTCATCTCGCTCTTACAAGGGGACCCTCAATCCTGGGCGTTCTCTCTCCCCCCGGGCTCGCCGGCTCTCCAGTCAGTGGACCGATTTTTTACAGCCCTGGGTCTGGTATATGATGACCCGGATCGGGTCTACCTTGCTGAAATGAAGTTACGTAGGATACAGCAGGGAGATCGTCCGGCGGAGGAATTTTCTTCAGAGTTCCGTAGGTGGGCCACGGATACTCAGTGGAATGACCCGGCTCTTAAGAGCCAGTTTTGTCAAGGTTTATCTGACAAATTAAAAGATGTGTTGGCTCAGTATGATTCTCCCCCGTCACTGGAGGCCGCTATGGCTCTTGCAATTCGCATTGATAGACGGCTTCGGGAGAGGTGTGGGGTAACTCCGCCCCCTGTGATGACTCCACCTCCTTCTAAAGTCCCTAATATTGAGGTTCCCCTGGTTTGTTCCGAGGAACCTATGCAGTTGGGAGGGACATCATTCCGAGGGAGGGGATCGGCGGTGCGCCGCAAAACAAGAAGGTGTTTCTTCTGCGGGAGAAAGGGACATTTTATTGAGGGGTGTCCATCCCGTACTGTACTGAGCAAGAAGTCGCCGGAAAACTATTAATCCCAGGTTGTGTGGTGGACGACAATCTGGGAGTATGTATTTCGTCCCCAAGTCCGTCTCAGTTTCTCGTACCAGCGGAGGTGGTGGTAGGTACGAGAACTGAGAGGATTTCTGTTCTTCTGGATAGTGGGGCCGCGGCTAATCTGGTGGACGCTCGGTTTGCCCAGGTGCAAGGTATGCAACTGAGTGTATTGGCCAAACCTATCCCTATATTCTCTATTGACGCCAGGCCTCTCGGTCAAGGTAGCTTTGTGCAAGCCGTGCATAACATAGACCTTCGAGTGGGGGCAATACATAAAGAACTATTGTCTTGTTATGTGTTGGAGGGCCTTCCCACTCCTATTGTGTTGGGACTTCCTTGGTTAACTAAACATAACCCAGTTATTAATTGGCAATCCAGAGAGATAAGCCAGTGGGGTGAATTTTGCAATAGTAACTGCATGAACACGGTCATCGGTACGGTCGTGCCTAGAACCTTACCTCCTTTTCTGGAGGACTTTGAGGATGTGTTTTCAGAGGAAGGGTGTCAAGAATTACCTCCTCATCGCGCATATGACTGTGCTATAAAATTGCTTCCTGATGCTAAGTTACCAAAATCTAGGTTATATAACCTTTCTGGTCCTGAGAGGCAAGCTATGAAGGATTATATTTCGGAAAGTCTGGCCAAGGGGCATATTAGACCTTCATCTTCCCCAGTGGCCGCGGGGTTCTTCTTTGTGAAGAAAAAAGATGGAGGCCTACGCCCTTGCCTGGATTTCCGTGAGCTTAATCGGATTACGGTCCGAGATCCGTATCCGCTCCCACTCATTCCTGATCTCTTCAATCAGATTGTGGGCGCCAAATGGTTCTCTAAGTTGGATCTCAGGGGGGCGTATAATCTGATTAGGATAAAGGAGGGGGATGAGTGGAAGACGGCGTTTAACACTCCGGAGGGACATTATGAGAACCTTGTCATGCCTTTCGGTCTGACTACTGCCCCGGCGGTGTTTCAACATTTTGTTAATGACATCTTTCGCCACCTAGTGGGACAGTTTGTTGTCATTTATCTAGATGACATCTTAATTTACTCGCCGGATCTTGTGTCTCATCAGGAGCATGTGAGACAAGTATTGCAGATCTTGCGAGACAATAAACTGTACGCCAAATGGGAGAAGTGTGTATTCGCCGTACAAGAACTTCAGTTTTTAGGATTCCTGGTGTCAGCCTCCGGTTTCCGTATGGACCCTGGGAAAGTGAAGGCTGTGCTTGAATGGGATCGGCCAGAGGATCTTAAAGCACTGCAGCAGTTCCTGGGGTTTGCTAACTACTACCGGAAATTTATTCGTAATTTCTCATCCGTTGTCAAACCTCTCACTGACATGACAAAAAAAGGGACGGATTTTTCTAGGTGGTCTGACAAAGCTTGTCAAGCATTTTCCTCCTTGAAAAAATGTTTTGCTTCAGCACCCATACTCATCCAACCTGATGCATCACAACCGTTCATTGTGGAGGTAGACGCATCTGACGTAGGAGTGGGTGCGGTATTATCTCAAGGTCCGTCCCCTGGTAAATGGCATCCGTGCGCTTTCTTCTCTAAAAAATTGTCGTCCGCCGAGAGGAATTATGATGTCGGCAATAGGGAACTCTTGGCCATTAAGTTGGCTTTTGAAGAGTGGCGTCACTTTTTGGAGGGGGCAGTCCACCCGGTCACCGTTATTACTGATCACAAGAACCTGCTGTATTTAGAGTCTGCAAAACGTCTGAATTCCAGACAAGCTAGATGGTCGTTGTTTTTTACCAGGTTTAATTTTGTCGTCACATATCGTCCTGAGTCAAAAAATGTAAAGGCTGATGCCTTATCTCGTAGTTTCCCGGGGGCCGGGAAGACGGATGACCCGGTTCCTATTCTTCAGGAGGGAGTTGTGGTGTCGGCTGTATGCTCTGAGCTTGAGGAGGAGGTATTGGAGGCTCAGGGGGACGCCCCTGTAGGACCTCCAGGGAAACTGTTTGTTCCAGATCAGTTAAGACAAAAGGTTATCGAGGCACATCATAATTCTGCTTTGGCAGGACACCCAGGGAGTAAAGCAACTGTAGATCTCGTTTCTCGCCGGTTTTGGTGGCCTAACTTAAATAAAGAGGTGGTAACTTTTGTCGCGTCCTGTGGGGTATGTGCGCACTCTAAGACCCCACATACCCGTCCGTCTGGGGCCCTTTTACCGTTGAAAATCCCGGAGCGTCCATGGACCCATCTGTCTATGGACTTCATTACGGACCTTCCTCCGTCTTCAGGTAAAACTGTCATACTAGTTGTAGTTGACAGGTTCAGCAAAATGGCACATTTTATTGCTCTTCCTGCTCTTCCTAATGCTAAAACTCTGGCGCAGGTGTTCATTGGGGAGATTGTGAGACTTCACGGGTTGCCTTCCGATGTGGTGTTGGATCGGGGGTCTCAGTTTGTGTCCAAATTCTGGAAGGCATTTTGTTCTCGTCGGGGGATGCAGTTGTCATTTTCTTCGGCTTTTCATCCGCAGACCAATGGTCAGACAGAGCGTCTGAATCAGAGCTTAGAGACATATCTCCGGTGTTTTGTCTCAGAGAACCAAGAGGACTGGTCTTCTTTCTTGCCTCTGGCAGAGTTCGCTCTTAACAATAGGCGGAGCGAGTCCACTGGTAAGTCCCCGTTTTTTGGGGCATATGGTTTTCACCCCCAGTTTTGTACTTTCAATGGGGGGGGCTCTTCTGGGGTTCCTGAGGAGGAACGATTTTCGTCGTCACTTGCTTCAGTGTGGAGAGGAGTGCTTAATAATCTGAGCACTATGGGGAACCGATACAAACGTATGGCTGATAGGAGGAGAGTGTCTGGTCCGGACCTAAGTGTGAACGATCTGGTATGGTTGTCTACCAAGAATATAAAACTTAAGGTTCCCTCCTGGAAACTGGGTCCCAGGTTCATCGGGCCATACAGGATCAGTTCAATAGTTAATCCGGTGGCTTTCCGTCTTGACCTCCCTCCTACATTTAAAATCCACAATGTGTTCCACAAATCGTTGCTTAAGAGGTACGTGGCACCAGTTATACCGTCACCTCTACCTCCTCCTCCAGTGGTGGTCAATGGTAATTTGGAGTTTCAGGTATCGAAGATCATTGACTCACGTCTGAATCGCCGGTCCCTTCAGTACCTTGTTCATTGGAGGGGGTATGGTCCTGAGGAGAGGATGTGGGTTTCTGCGTCGGATATTAACGCAGACCGTTTGGTTCGGGCCTTCCACACTACTCATCCAGATAGACCAGGCCCTGAGGGTCCAGAGGCCCCTCGTAGAAGGGGGAGTACTGCCACGGGTGTGTCGCGGCGGAGATCGTCGCGATTACACACCCTGACTTCGCACAGCTGAGTTTCTGGTGCTGGGTGTTTTTCGGCACTGAGGGAGTTAATTCTTTCTCGGTGCTGGACTGACCAGCCTCGCCCAGCTGCGATTGATGTTTTGTTAATTAGCTTCCTTCATATACCTGCTGGTCTGCTGGGGAAGTTGCCGGTGAAAGCATTCATTCAGACCAGCAGAGCGGATTGTTTCTGAGAAGACTTAAGCTAAGAGTGCCTGTTGTGGTTTTTCCTCTCCTCGCTTATTGTTTATCTCCTTAACCTTTTGTGTTCCTCTGTAGTGGAAGTGTTGTATGCAAGGCTGTGTTTTCTTTACCCCTTGTCTGTCTCGTTTGTCTTAGACTGTGTGTAAGCTGTGACCTGCCCATTCCCTGTGGTGGTAATCAGGGTCCTTCTCAGGACTAGATTACAGTGGTCAGGGATCTACAGGAGACAGGGTTACGCTGGCGGCCTGGACCTCTGTACCATTAACAGTACCTCCAGGTAGAGGGACTAGTCAGGACCCCAGTTCAGGGTCAGCATAGACCCCGGTCCACCTCTATCCAGAGACAGCGTGACACGTACACAGTATTGACCCACAATACATAGGATATTATGTCAGGTAAGACATTGCTGGCAGATACTATGTATACATGTTGATTTTCTCTATTATATGAAATATAGAATGTTGTCACATTAGATATAGGTTACTATCATTGAATATATCTGTTATACGTCGTGACAAGAACACAGAAAGCCCCCAAACATGTAATGGCGGTTAGACAAGAAGAAATACTGACACAGACAGAAAATAGTATGAGCAAACGTTGGGGCCCAAACTACCTAAATAGAAAAGGATAGGAAGGGCACTTACTGCAATCCCAAAAAACCCTGAAAGGCACCAACTCTACTAATTTCAAAAACACCTGAGATCACACGACCTCTACCACCTAAATTAGTTCTCTGGTGTAACAAAATCAAAACAGCAGCCACTGAAAAAACTGGAAAAAGCAAATGTACAAACATCAGTGGCTAAACTAAACTGAGAGGGCAAAAGCCCCCGGAGGGGACCCTGAAGGCCCCCACAGAAGTGCAGGACAAAATGCAAAAATCAAGCACAAAAACAAAAAGAAGAAAATGTCTTATCTGTTAGCAGGAGATGCAGACATGACACAGCAGGCTACAAAGGAAACAGGAATCAAGGATTGAGACCAGAACAATTGATCACCGGCAACCCTGATGGGAAGGCGACTCCCTTATATAAGACCAGTCAGTAACACCTGATTCCCAATCCTCACAATCTTCACTGGACAGTCCAGTACCGCTTGTAACCACCAGAGGGAGCCTCTGCTCAGAACTCATTTCAAGCCCATTCACAACAGGAACCCCAACACCAGTCCTGCAGGAAGATTAGTCATAACATAACATGAAATTCGTTCCTGATGTAAGGAACCCACCTTGAGGAGGAACTCCTCAGAGACAAACTTAATGACATTTTGAGCCAACGGTGTCTTATCAATTGCAACAATATAGATGGGAGTCTCTAGCCTGACTGTCCCTAACTTTAACTTGGACACCATACTAGAGTTAATGAAATTCATGGAAGATCCACAGTCCACAAATGCTGAAGTGGAGGCACTACCACCTCCATAACACAGTTCCACCTCTAACAAAATTTTCTGAAAAGATGAAAATGGTACCTGAGAGTCTGGATGACCTCCTAGATCATCACCCAGACTCGGCAGCTCTTTATTTGATGGACAAGAGGGGCAGTCCGTCTTCCAATGTCCCGGATCTCCACAATAAAAACATAATTTCTCATCTCGTCGCCGTCTCCTCTCTTTCTCCTTGAAATTAATGGTACCAACTTCCATAGTCTCCTTGAATGACACCACCTCAGACTTGGCAGGCAATACGGGAATCTCATGCTGGATAATTCCTCTCTCCCGTAACCTCCGGTCCATACGAATGGCCTGGGTCATGGCCTCTTCCAGGGAACTTGGCGGCATATGAAGGGCCAGCGCGTCCTTGAGATGATCCGATAATCCTCTCTCAAACAGGCGTCTTAGAGCAGAGTCATTCCAGGACACCTCAACAGACCACCTCCTGAACTCAGAACAATACTGTTCAGCAGTGAGTTCATTCTCAGAGAGACCCATGATCATGTCCTCTGCTACCCTGACCCGGTCTGGTTCATCATAAATCAGTCCCAAAGCCTCAAAGAATCTGTCCACAGACACACGTTCAGGGGCAGAAGCAGGTAGAGAGAAAGCCCACGACTGAGGTCCCTCCCGCAATAAGGAAATGATTATCCCCACCCGCTGACTCTCATCACCAGAAGATAGGGGTCTAAGTGAAAACCATAGTTTGCAACTCTCCCTGAAAGTACTGAATTTCTCCCTCTCCCCAGAGAAGGTATCTGGGAGCTTAACTGTAGGTTCAGGATAGTGCAAAGAAACATCGACAGTGTTAGAGTGCTTACAGTCAGTCTGCAACGATATTACTGTGTTAGAAAGCTCCCTCTGTTGCACAAATAGGTCTTGCATAATCAATGCCAAACTATTCATGTGATCAGCCAAGGTATGGAGCGGATCCATAGCAAACAGAGCAGAGAAAAAAAAAAAAAAAGCAGAAATCCCTTTATATGTAGGGGTGAGCTATAGTGTCGCGCAGCTGTAATGCAGGCTGGTGTGTGCTCCCCCTGTAGGTTACAGAGGGGAGAAGGGATTACACACTACCAGAGTAGGCCTGCACTGCAGCAGCCAAAACCACCACCAGGTGGCAGCAAAAACGTCCAAAACTGAGTCAGGAATAATCAGTCATCTAAAGTATCACAGGTCTCAGCCAGTCCTCTACAGAGCAGAAACACAGGTGCTACAAAGTGGCGGGAGCGTGGTCAGGCAAGCCAAGTCAAAACCATATGGAGGCAGCAGGACAAAAGGAATAAGCAATATGCGTGGTCAGGAGAAAGCCAGGAGGTCAGCAATGGTCAGAAGCAGATAAGACAAAGACAGAAAGCAGAAGCGAGTCCGAATACAGGCCGAGTCAAAAACCAGAGAATCAAATAGACAAACAGGGAAATGCAGGGAACAGGGCAGACAGAGGGAAACAACAGACACGGGACAAGTCAGGGATAACAGCAGGACAAATCAAGGGTTACCAGTCAGGTTCACAAGCCGAAGGTAGCAGTATAGCTCACACTGCTAGCAGGATGTGTGAGAGCTAAATAGCCAACCTGAACCCAGAAGGAGGCAGAGCAAAGTTAACCCTTGACATGATCCGCCCGGACCAAGGGCAGACAGACTAAACTCTGGAACGGATCATGACAGAAAGAACGCCAGAGTTTATTGTTATGGTTTGCAGGTGCCATGACCCACTGGGAGAGCCCATAAGGTGCCCAAAATTTAGCTTTAGCCCCAAATTTTACATTTTCAAACAAGAAATGGGTAAAAATGGCAACACATTTTTTCCAACAATTTCTACTGAACGTGGCAATACCCCATATGTACAGTGCTACTTAGCCATGCAGAGAGACTCGGGAGGAACAAAACGTTATTTGCCTATTTAAGTGTCTGTTTTTTAATATCAGCACGGGCCATAAAACGTCCCACACACATGCATACGTATAACACACATGGATGTCATCCATGTGACACGCATCGGCGCCGGGAAGAAGCATTACAGTAAGCCCTGTTCCACGGCGCCGGGTGCTGAACACGGCTCTCATCATTCTCCCCTGCTGTTCCAGTGATTGGCGCGAGCAGGGGAGAATCATGAGAGTTACATTTAAGTAATAAAGGAGACAGCAGGTGGCGGCTGATGGGACTATAACTCCAATCAGCCTAGCACTGCTGCTGCTAATAACAGTGACAGCAGGAGTGACGGATGGGAGTATTCATCTGCCGCTCCAGTGCTGTAAATAAATACGATAATTAAAAACGAACAACGTGGGTTCCGCCCTATTTTTGATAACCAGCCAGACAAAACTCACTTCAGCAAGGCTGGTTATCAAGAATAGAGGGATCTCCGCTCTGTGAGCATTAGCAAGGCTGGTTGTCAAAAATGGAGGGACCCACACCATTTTTTTTAAATTATTTAATTATCATAAATGCCGATACAGTTGCAGGGCCGGAGTTAGCGGCTGGCAGACCAGGCAGCTGCCTGGAACCCCCGTTCCCCCAGGGGCCCCCAGCCAGTCGCCTGCCGCCAGCGTCGACTCCCCCCTGCCAGCGCCGATTCACCCCACCAGCGCCGACTCCCCCCCCGCCGCCGCATTAAATTATACCGGCTTCATAGACGCCGGTACAGTTCAAAGCAATGATGGAGGAGAAAGCGTCACATGACGCTCCCTCTCTCATCATTCCCCTCTGCCTCTGACACTGCGGGTGCACTATGATGTCATATCATCGTGCACCCACTGTGTGCTGCCGCCGGGCCCGGGCAGTGCAGCCTCTGAGACAGGAGTCGGGAGCTGCGTGGGGCACGAGAAGAGGATTGTGATTATTTTTTTAATATATCCATGAGTACTGGACTGTGGCGCTATTGAGGGGGCTGGGGAGGCTGTGTTATATATACTATTGGGGGCTGGGGAGGCTGTGTTATATATACTATTGGGGCTGGGGAGGTGTCATGGAAATATATATGTATTCCATATATTCAAAGTATATTCACATATATGTATTCACAGTTCACAGTTAGATAGATCTCACTTGCTAAAAAAAACCCTGTGCTCACATATTTCTAGGCCAGATATAATCAGTCGTTTTAAAGAAATCTGGCCTTCATAAGAGGCCTTCGTAAAGGAACAAATGCATGAAGTACAAAAAGTCCTATTAGATATCTGTTGTTTACATTATAGTTATGCAAGACAACTAGGTCACAAGAATATAAACAATAATTCTGCAACTTCAGCTCTTTTAATCATGATTATCATAATTATCATATTTACACTAGAACAGCCAATAATCTAGCAGCTTTTAATTGTATGTTAATTGACTAACCAGCCCCTTTTTGTAAACGTATAAAACCTTGAATGAATAATAAATGTATGTCTTTGACGAACTGTTATACTGACACTTGCGTTGTGGACAGTCCTCATTTCGTTCTGAGCGCTCAAAAAAGACATTAAATAGAGATTTGGAGAAGCAAGCAGCAAACACAGAAGGATATTTTTTATCCTAATTAAATTTCCATATCAGTTGGCGCCTGCACGCGGGGCATTGGACGAAACGCACGAGGACTCGGCCGACCGGAGAGTACTGTCGCTTTAAATCACATCTCCGTGCGCTCTGTCAGTAACTCATTCAGAGCAGTGTGCTGGCTGCAGCAGCGAGAAAACCCCTTTGACCCCCCCTCCTCTGCTAATCACGTTATCAGGCATTCTGTTTCTTGGCTTTGATTTTTATTTTTTTAAGCTAGTTTTTTGGCTACAGGTTTTAATGTGAAAATTCTCAGGCATTCAGACTGAACTATATTCATTTTTTGCTATTCTGAGGAATAATAATTTTTTTTTTTTTTTGTTACGTGATTTCAGTGCATATAGAGACAGCAAGCAGAGATATAAGGAAGGGAGGGGGGAAGCAGCCAGCTGACATTCCAGAGATTTTTAATTAGCTGTTTTAGTAACAAGGGTTGTTTTTCAGAGTTTTATGATTAATACGGTTTTTCTTTTCTCCCCTTTTTGGTGAATTTATTTTTTTTATGTTTACTTTTTCTAGAGTTTTTTACTAAATCTAACTTTTTGTTTTTTAAAAAAAAAAAAAAAATTTTCTTTTAAGTACATTTTTAAATGATTTTGGAGAGATTTTTTTTTTTTCTCTAAGCAATTTATTTTAGAGCTTTATTTCTCCAGCCATTTTTTTTTCTACAAGCTTGCCTTAGAACAAGGTCACATAGATAAGGAGAATTACAGGCTGTGGGAGAGAGCAGACACAAACTACGCAGTGGTCTGAGCAGCCCCTCCCGTCGGGCATTCGGCGAGGAAATTATTATTTTTTTTTTTATGTGAATAAGTTTGAAAAGGTGTTAAATCATCTGTGAGAAAAAGATCACTGACATGTCACAAGAGCAGAATTCAGAGTCACACACATCACATGTCCATCATGTGGAGACACGGGACAGGTGTAGGCTGCTCTCATTGAGTAAGGAGCCTTGTACAGGGAAAAACGCTCCCCGCCTCTCTCCACAGGGAGAAGGCATTTTTGTTTCAACCATCCCCTCTCAAGAGTCACAGGGGGGACACCCTCTTCTTCTTCTTCTCTCAGTCCCTTTCTCTTTCTTCTTCAGACTTTTCTCCTCTTTCCTCGCTGCCATCCCTCTCATTCCTTCTTTTCCCTCCATCACATCTCTAACACATCCATTTTCTTCATCTTCCTCTTCTTCTATCTCTTCCTCTCCAACTCTCAAATCTTGTTCTTCATCTTCTTCTACTTCTCCCCCTCCATCTTTCTTCTCTCTCTCTCCTCTATCTTTCTCTCTTTTCCCCCTTTCACTCTTCTCTCCCTCCCCTCATCTTTCTCTCGCTCCTCCCTCACACCTCCCTTCTCTTCCTCTTTTTTCTACTTCGTCATCAACCGGGTCAACGCCCAATCCAAGCAATGTGGTGTCCCTGTATTCAGTGTCTCCAGCACAGGGCACCTTGTCTATCCCAAGCACAGTACAAACATTGCCAGTCATTATATCAGGAGAAGAAAGTACAGATCTCCCTACACAAAACGCTACATGTAGCCCCCAGACACAACAGTCCACTGCTAGGGCTTCACAGGGGAGTGGTATAGCTACAGGGCTGCTAGCATGGAACCATGACACTGATCCACCGCAGCCTCAGCAAGGAAGTGGGAAATCCCCATGCAGCAAGACAACTTTAAAGCCCAAATCTCACCCAGTGTATGCACCAAGTACACCATGTCACTTCTTATCTGATGAAGATGAAGATGCAACATCACACATGCTGCCCAATACTAGGGAAGAAAACACACAAGCACCAATAGAGCAGGGACAGGTAGAGGCACCATCCTATGAGCCCTTCATCCCAAGCCAGGTGATCAGTATGCTGCCAGACCCAGGGATACACCCCATGCCATTTTGCCAAAAAATTAAGCAGATCCAGCGAACGTATGCAGCAGCCTGGACTGATCTCTGGACCGTAATGGAAATAAAAGCAGGTGATGCATTCTGGCCAATTATGAGAGAACACTTCAAGCTTCCAACAGAGTTAGATGCGTACGCCTGGGAGACAGGACCAAAGCTAATTGAGCAACTCAGAGAATGGGCCAAAAGCAGACTGACAGGACAAACTCTCAGCCTACATGTCACGAGTCAAGACAAGACAGAGTCTGTGGAGAAGTTCCATGACAGAGTAATGCAAGTGTTTCAAGATTTGGGCCTCATTACCCATGATCAGACACACAGACGGATGTTGGCACAGGCTTTTGTGCATGGACTGAGAGAACCAATCAGGCAACCACTGGTAGCAGCCAGGCCTGAGTACACGTCAATAGCAATGGACACCCTTCTCACAGTCGCAAAAGGGATAGAATCCCAGCCAGGAGTGCGCAAAACAGCTCCCCTGATGGTGGTCTCAGAGCCAGATGGCCAACCACGTTTTAAAGACAGAAGAAATGTCAAGTGTTACAAATGTGGCAAGCTTGGCCATTACCGGAACCGCTGCAGAGAACCCCTACGACCCACCACTTTGTCTAAAGAAGCAAGCCAAGGAAGAAACACAGAAAGCAGTGAAGAACCCCATCCATAGGACAAGAGCACACCAAGTCCACAAGGAACCCCACCAGTGGGACCAATATCCTGAGAGTGGATGGCGTAGTCATATCTTTTCTTGTGGAACTCCGCAACCTCACCTACCTATCAGAATCTTCTGCTTCCTGCATGGGAATTGATGGTCAAGTCAGATATTTCCAGATTATGAAGCCCCTGAGCGTGTGGACTCAGCCAGAACACTCCATCATGTCCCAGTTTGTTGTGTAAAAAACCTGCACCCTCAACCTATTGGGAGTGGACCTACTGCAGAAGCTGAAAGCGACCAGAGTGTTCCAGGAAGATGGGACCATGACACTTTCTTCACCCCTGACCCAAGAAGAAACAGGAACCTCAAACAACCACACTGCAGACCTATCACAGGAGGTGCTGGACATAATACCAGAAAAAAACACTCCATCACCCAGGGTCAAGATGTCTCTGACCAACTGAAGGTCTAAGTGAGCTCGCCTAAGAAGACGGCCTGAGAACTTTGACATTGGCCAGGATATTCAACTCAAGAAGGACTCTACTCGCTTCATGGAATGGCAACACCTCATCCAGCTCTAACGCCAGAGGTTCATCTTTTGCAAGCACCAGAGGTGCCCCCTGCAATCAACCAGTTCACCCAGGCCCTAGACCGGAAAAAGGCCACTCAGCTCTTCAAACTTGTGCACAAATACTGACCTGAGACCAAGCTGGAGAAAAAGAAACTACTGATGGCCCGTGCTGAGAAAAAAAGCAGCCGTTTAAGGAGACGTCCCAACAAGAAGACCCCCTGTGACCAGAACAGGTGCTAACACAGTAACTGTCTTGGTGGAGAACAAGAAAGCCAGCTGGTCGTCATCTCTCATGATGTGGATCCTAGTAGACGGCTTGTTTTCCCGCCAGCTCTGCACCAGCAGATGGGAGTCCCCTGCCACATACTGAAGGACAAGGCCAAACTGGGCTGCCTCGCCCATCGGAATCAATCCCAGCTTTCCACAGTGAAGAAAAAGACTGTAAACCCCACTGACTTCAGAATGGTGCAAGGCCTGAGGCCGCGAAAGAGGCTACGGTATTTGAAACCCCAACAGTGCTGAACCATCACACTCTGCTCTCAAGAGTCCCAGTCACCGCAATGGTATTCACGGTGATCAACCTGGCCAGTACCTTCTTCAGTGTTTCCCCTCCACCTGGAGGCCTGCTTTCACGCACCAGTGCAGTGCATATGGACAGTGTTGTCTCAAGGTGCTCAAAACAAGCCCTTTAAGTTTCACCAAGACAATGTCCTCCATCCTCGTCAACTGGATTGCAGAATATGCAAGAGTCACTCTTCTACAACACGTGGATGACCTTCTATTTTGTGTGGTTGACATCAACACCTGCACAGTCTATTCCTTGTCTCTCCTACTCTACCTGGAAGAACAGCAACGCAAGGTCTGGAAGAACAAAGTCCAGTGATGCCAGAAGCAAGTTACATCCCTGGGACACTGTATTGCCCACCAGACGAAACACATGTCAAAAGACTGGGAGACCACTATGGAGAAGATGGCTCCCCCAACAACTCCAAGAATGCTGCAGGCCTTCCCTGGTCTAGTGTCATATTGCAGAACCTGGATCCCTGATGCCTCAGACCTAATGCAGCCTCTGTGCGCTTGCATCAACGCAACCCCGCTCCTTCTATCAGACGCAGCCTTCAACCCATTCAGGAGATTGGAAGAACTCCACAGTCTCAGCGCCAATACCAGGCCTACCTGACTATGAAAAGTCTTTCCGTCTACCTGATGGAAGAAAGAAGGTCATGCTATTGGAGTCCTGGCACGGATTCACGGGGAAAACAGAGACTTTTAGGCTGCCTCTCAGCCCGCTTGGATCCAGTTGCAAGAAGAACACCCTCCTGCCTGATGGCAGTATCTGCAGCACACACCCTCCTGGACAAGGTTGCTGACATCACTTTTGGACAGCCACTGGAAACTCTCACTCCACATGACATCTTGGCAATCTTCAATCAAGCTCAACCAACAGTAATCTCTCCACCGCCAGGCATCTTTGTGGCGCCTCTATTGCCTTTGTCTCATAATGTCACCGTCTCCAGACCTACAGTCCTCAGCCCGGCCACTCTACTCCCACTCCCAAGGGGGGATACTTGGATGGCTCCAGAAGAAGTTTCAACACAGGAAGTGCAGTGACCAGCAATCAAGAAATCCTGTGGTCCAGAAGTCTGTCACCTAGCCCGTCAGCCCAGGAAGCAGAATTGATAGCGCTGACGAAGGCCTGCCAGATGGCAGAAGGCAAGACTGCAAACATCTACACGGACTACAGATGCTCGCATGGCATAGCACACGACTTTGGACCCATCTGGGCTACAAGGGACTTCATCACAGCAAACGGGACAACCGTGAAGCATCATGGAGCCTTCAGGGACCTACTGGGTATACTCCAACTTCCAAAATGGTGGCAATTTGAAAAATCAAAGTGCATGGAAAACTGAAAACAGAAGAGGCATGAGGCAATAACATGGCGGACATGGCAGCCAAAGAAGCAGCCAAAGGAAGACAACATGGAGAAGTGGGAGAGGTCGTAGAGCCGGACGGCTACTACATGACGACTGAAGACAAGAAACCTGACAAAAAGACGTCCTGGGATCTGCTCAAGAAGTTACAAGACCAAGCTCCAAAAGGAAAAGAGCTGAATGCGAAAAAAGCAACACGTGAAGAAGGAAGGCTATCAATAATAGACTTCAAACTCTGCCTACCACAAAGTATGCACCCTATGGTGGTCCAATGGGTACATGGACCCACATCCACATATCAAAGACACAGATGAATGATCTGATTGGTGCTTACTGTTTCGCTTCAGGGATCTCCACCCTAACAGCCAAATTCACCAGCAGCTGTCTGACCTGCGGCAAATGCAAGCCTGGACGTATGGAAGAAAGACCCCCTCACCTCATCTGGAAAGACCACTCTACCAGCTTCAAAGGATCCAGATAGACCACATCCAGATATCGCCAAGTGAAGGATTCAAATACGCCATTGTGGTCAAAAGAAGAATTTTCAAGATGAACAGAAGCCTTCCAAGTCAGCAAAGACTACTGCAACGAAGCTACTTTCGGAAAATAGTGTGCAGATACGGGGTTCCAGAAATGATAGAAAGTGATCAGGGACTCGCATTCACAGCAAATCTGACACACAAGACCCGATTAGCAGTAGGGTCAGATTTAGGCCTACACACTCCTTACCACCCCCAGAGCAGCAGGAAGGTAGAAAAAACTGAATGAAACACTTAAGAATAGAATGCTGAAAAAATTGCCCAAGAGACACGCAAACCATGGCATGACACACTCCTAATTGCACTGTTTAGCGTAAGGCACACTCCCAGAGACCCAGAAAAGCTGTTTTGTGCCTGCATCTTCTGCTAACAGATAAGACATTTTCTTCTTTTAGATTTTTGGTGCCTGCATTTTGTCCTGCACTTCTGTGGGGGTCTGCCGGGTCCCCTTCGGGGGCTTATGCTCCTCTCAGTTTAGTTCAGCCACTGTTTGTTCATTTGCCTTTTCCAGTTTTTTCAGTGGTTGCTGTTTAGTTTTTGTTACACCAGAGAACTAATTTAGGTGGTAGAGGTCGTGTGATCTCAGGTGTTTTTGTAATTAGTAGAGTTGGTATTTTTCAGGGTTTTTTTTGGGGTTGCAGTAAGTGCCTTTCCTATCCTTTTCTATCTAGACAGATTGGGCCCCAGCGTTTGCTCATTCTATTTTCTGTCTGTGTCTGTATTTCCTCTTGTCTAACCGCCATTACATGTTTGGGGCTTCCTATGTTCTTTGGGGATCTGCTCCGGGCAGATAGCTTTCCTTTTTCTATCTTTAGGTGTAGTTAGCTTCTCAGGCTGTGACGAGGCGTCTAGGACCAACGTAGGAACGCTCCACGGCTGCCTTTAGTTGTGGTGGTTAGTCAGGGTACTGCAATCCCATAGATTCCAACCTCTCTGGTGTATTACTTTTTTTGCCTGCTCTCCTCAGCTACCAAATCATAACACTTATGTAATTGAATTGGTCAAAAACTAATGTCCATTCTCGAGTTTTTCTCCTCACTGCCAGATTTGATGATCCTGTCCAAGAGCCCCAGATGACATCAACCTCTGTGTAACTAGAGGGAAAGCCTGTTTGAATCCACGTATCGCATTGCAAGGAAGCTCCCATACCAGGAGAGACACCTAAGCCATGAAGGATGTCGTGGATGCTTTGACTGACCAGACAGATGACCAGATGACCTACCTGATGAGTTCAAGGCCAGAGACCAAGTTAAAGCAGGATTTGAGTCACTATTGCCACTAGTAACTATAAACAAAAATGTTGATTGGATAAATTACATCTATTATAACCAGCAGAGATTTGTTAACTTCACCATAGATGCTGTAAAAGGTTTGGCAGCACAGTTAGGCCCCACTTCCATTATGGCATTCCAGAATAGAATGGCTTTGGATATGATTCTAGCTGAGAAAGGAGGTGTTTACAAAATGATCAAAGACACCTGTTGCACCTACATCCCAGACAACACTGGCCCAAATGGTAAAGTCACAATGGCAATACAGAAACTTAATGAGTTATCAGAGGAACTGAAACAGAACTCAGGTGTCACTGACCCATGGGATCGATACTTTGGGTGGATGAGTGGGTGGCAGAAAATGTTGGCACAGGTTGGGACAGCCATTATGGGGGTTCTCATTTTTGCATTAATTACTGGTTGCTGTGTAATTCCTTGTATCCGCAGGAAAATGGAAAAAGCTGTTCAGGAGACAACCAATTTGATGCCACTCACCATCTTGGACCTCGCACCAGTCCGGATAGAACTGCCTGGCTTGACCAGATCTCCGAACTACCTCCAGACTGAGAATACACATCCTTGATGAATCATCCTATCAAATAAGGAGACTATGATTGCAAACACATAAACCCCCGACAGGGACAGTCCTCCTGACCGCCCATTTGCGAAAAGTCTGTATTCGGTGGGGAGGCATGTACTAGGGGTGTCTCAACTCACCGGCAGCATAAAAGAGTTGCAGCGCTTTGGGCCAGGAGCAGGTTTTTAGGGCAAGTGGTATCTAAGGGGGACTGTCATGGAAATATATATGTATTCCATATATTCAAAGTATATTCACATATATGTATTCACAGTTCACAGTTAGATAGATCTCACTTGCTAAAAAAACCCTGTGCTCACATATTTCTAGGCCAGATATAATCAGTCGTTTTAAAGAAATCTGGCCTTCATAAGAGGCCTTCGTAAAGGAACAAATGCATGAAGTACAAAAAGTCCTATTAGATATCTGTTGTTTACATTATAGTTATGCAAGACAACTAGGTCACAAGATATAAACAATAATTCTGCAACTTCAGCTCTTTTAATCATGATTATCATAATTATCATATTTACACTAGAACAGCCAATAATCTAGCAGCTTTTAATTGTATGTTAATTGACTAACCAGCCCCTTTTTGTAAACGTATAAAACCTTGAATGAATAATAAATGTATGTCTTTGACGAACTGTTATACTGACACTTGCGTTGTGGACAGTCCTCATTTCGTTCTGAGCGCTCAAAAAAGACATTAAATAGAGATTTGGAGAAGCAAGCAGCAAACACAGAAGGATATTTTTTATCCTAATTAAATTTCCATATCAGAGGCTGTGTTATATATACTATTGGGGGCTGGGGAGACTGTAATATATACTATTCGGGCTGGGGAGGCTGTGTTATATACTATTGGGCTGGGGAGGCTGTGTTATATATACCATTGTGGGCTGGGGAGGCTGTGTTATATATACTATTGAGGCTGGGGAGGCTGTGTTATATATACTATTGGGGACTGGGGTAGGCTGTATTATATATACTATTGGGGGCTGGGGAGGCTGTGTTATATATACTATTGTTGGCTGGAGAGGCTGTGTTATATATACTATTGGGACTGGGGAGGCTGTGTTATATATACTATTGGGGACTGGGGAGACTGTTATATATGCTATTGGGGGCTGGAGGAGGCTGTGTTATATATACTATTGGGGCTGGTGGAGGCTGTGTATATATACTATTGGTGGCTGGGGGAGGCTGTGTTATATATACTATTGGGGGCTGGGAAGGCTGTGTTATATATACTATTGGGGCTGGGGAGGCTGTGTTATATATAATATTGGGGCTGGGGAGGCTGTGTTATATATACTATTGGGGGCTGTGGAGGCTGTGTTATATATACTATTGAGGCTGGGAGGCTGTGTTATATATACTATTGGGGACTGGGGTAGGCTGTGTTATATATACTATTGGTGGCTGGGGGAGGCTGTGTTATATATACTATTGTTGGCTGGGGAGGCTGTGTTATATATACTATTGGGACTGGGGAGGCTGTGTTATATATACTATTGGGGACTGGGGACTGTTATATATGCTATTGGGGGCTGGAGGAGGCTGTGTTATATATACTATTGGGGCTGGGGGACGCTGTGTATATATACTATTGGTGGCTGGGGGAGGCTGTGTTATATATACTATTGGGGGCTGGGAAGGCTGTGTTATATATACTATTGGGGACTGGGGAGACTGTTATATATGCTATTGGGGGCTGGAGGAGGCTGTGTTATATATACTATTGGGGCTGGGGACGCTGTGTATATATACTATTGGTGGCTGGGGGAGGCTGTGTTATATATACTATTGGGGGCTGGGAAGGCTGTGTTAATATATACTATTGGGGCTGGGGAGGCTGTGTTATATATAATATTGGGGCTGGGGAGGCTGTGTATATATATACTATTGGGGGCTGGGGAGGCTGTGTATATATACTATTGGGGCTGGGGGAGGCTGTGTTGTATATACTATTGGGGACTGGGGAGGCTGTGTTATATACACTATTAGGGGCTGGAGGAGGCTGTGTTATATATACTATTGGGGACTGGGGTAGCTGTGTTATGTATACTATTGGGGCTGGGGGAGGCTTTGTTATATATACTATTGTTGGCTGGGGAGGCAGTGTTATATATACTATTGGGGCTGGGGAAGGCTGTGTTATATATACTATTGGGGGCTGGGAAGGCTGTGTTATATATACTATTGGGGACTGGGGAGACTGTTATATATGCTATTGGGGGCTGGAGGAGGCTGTGTTATATATACTATTGGGGCTGGGGGACGCTGTGTATATATACTATTGGTGGCTGGGGGAGGCTGTGTTATATATACTATTGGGGCTGGGAAGGCTGTGTTATATATACTATTGGGGCTGGGGAGGCTGTGTTATATATAATATTGGGGCTGGGGAGGCTGTGTTATATATACTATTGGGGGCTGGGAGGCAGTGTTATATATACTATTGGGGCTGGGGAAGGCTGTGTTATATATACTATTGGGGACTGGGGAGACTGTTATATACACTATTGGGGGCTGGAGGAGGCTGTGTTATATATACTATTGGGGCTGGGGGAGGCTGTGTATATATACTATTGGGGGCAGTCCGGTCGCCACAGAGGTACTTCATCTCAGCCAGAGATGTGATATTTCCACTCTCAGGTAAGGTGGAGACATTACAACCTGGCTCTGTCAACTCTGCATCCATCACTCACACTAGTTGAGTTCCCTCAGCATGCCTCAGCTAGCAAAGGGTGTAGATGGTGGGTGGAGTTGTGAGGCAGAGCAGGAAGTTAGAGGGGAGGAAAGACAGTTCCCCCTTGGGGGAGGAAGAGAGCAGACGTGTGGGCTCATTCCAGGACTGCCGGATGCTGGCTGGGAGAATCCAGGTCGCAGAGAGGGAACTCGACCCCTTAGACTAGTGGAAGAACTTTATGATTCAGCTAGCGAGTCGACTGCTGTGATAGCATACAGATCACAGACAATAACCACAAATATCTTCGCCGCAGAGGCAGCTACATAGAATCAAGAGGAACGCAGAAATAAGTCATTGTCCTAGAGGATTCGCAGCTGCTGATCTGGGACACTGTTTGTGAGGGTGCTGGAAGGAGAAACGGTGGGACAATAGGCACAGAGAGACAGCCAGAGAAGGCATACACTGACAGGGAGCCTTGGACTAGTGTTCTCCACCCACCGGGGAGTTGGCTGGACTCCTCATCTGAAGGACTTGGCACCAAGCGAGCTGTTGTGAATGTGCTATAGATGGTTTCTGAGCAGAGGCTCCGTCTGGTGGTTACAGGCAGTACTGAACCTTCCAGCGAGGAATGGCAATCTGGGATCACTGACTGGACTGATATAAGGGAGGTTCCCTCCCATGATGGTCACCGGTGATCAATTGTTTTTGTCTCAATTGTGGTTCCTGGTTCATTTGGAAGTTTGCTGGAGTCTTGCCTGCATCTGCTGCTTTCAGATATCTTCTGCTTTTCTTTTTGTGCTTGCTTTTTGCATAGTTTTCTGCACTTTTGTGGAGGTCAGCCGGGTCCCCTCCTGGGGCCTGTGCTCCTCTCAGTTTATCTGTAGCCACTGTTATTTGTTCATTTGTTTTTTCCTGTTTTTTTTCAGTGGCTGCGGCTTGGTTTTGTTACACCAGAGATCTGATTTAGGTGGATGAGATCGTGTGATCTCAGGCTTTTTGGCAATCAGAGGTGCTGGTATTTTTTAGGGTTTTTGTTGGATTGCAGTCAGAATTCTTTCCTGTACTTTTCTGTCTAGACAGATTGGGCCCCAGCGTTTGCTCAGTCTATTTTCTGTCTGTGTCCGTGCTTTCTTCTTGTCTAACCGCCATTACATGTTTGGGGACTTTCTATTTTCTTTGGGGATCTGCTCCGGGCAGATAGCTTTCATGTTTCTGCATTTAGGTGTAGTTATCTCTCAGGCTGTGACGAGGCGTCTAGGATCAACGTAGGAACGCTCCACGGTTACCTCTAGTTGTGTGGTTAGTTCAGGTTACTGCAATCCAATAGGTTCCAGCCTCTCTGGTGTATTACCATTTTTGATATTTCTCCTCAGCTACCTAAACATAACAGCGGGCATCTGTACTGCTAGCATCAGAACTGTGAGTAAAGCTTTGGAAACTGCAATTCGCTGACTTTCTTATTTTCTTCCTGCATCACCAACTGCACTAAGTTACATCTCCCAGCACCATTACTACCTTTCACTACATCTACCTGCCCTGGGATCCCATAGTCTCACCTGTGGGAGACTGTACCAACTCTGCTGCATCTCACCATCTATCCCAGAGGATCTGCACCGCAGCGCTGGTCACCATTGACCAGATACCACAGGTGGCGTCACAAATACCTACACTACAAATTCTATTCATTCCCCTGTAAATAATTCCCCTTTTATTGGAAGCCCAGGGCCACGGACCGGGTCACTGCCGCTGTGACACATCCCTTCAATACACCGACCCGGTACCAAGTATCCCACTGCCTTGGTGGGCGATCCATTTTGGCGTCATGAACAGGATGAACCGATCTTTGAATAAAGGTCTTGTGCGCCTAGAAGAATGTGTAAAAGATTAAACCCATTGATGTGTGATTTGGACTGTAAAGATGGAGGATATGGCCGCTCCACGAGGCGTGCAGAGAGGTGGGCCATCGTGGGTGGCACCAAAAGAAGAGCGCGAACAGTAGCAAACCTCCCCTGCCTGTATTTCTATGCAACTGCATCGTGGCCAACCACTAGGGGAGTTCGTGTCCTAGCATGGTATGGCGGCAAAGGAAAAAGACACCGCCCCTCGGGAGTGGAGCTGCACTCAGAAGCGGGAAAGAGAGCGAGGAAGAAGGCGCGAGACCGGGCAGCCATGATGGAGAGTGGAGGGAGGCCTGAGGAGCGAGGGAAGCAGGAGAAGCTTCACCCCGGCACCGGTGAGACAGGCTCCGGCTCTCAGGAGGAGGTTGACCTGGCCGGCGTGGAGCAGGAGATCAAGGAGCTGGCTCGGCACCTGGAGGGAAAGCAGGCGCTGCTGGAAGAGAGGAGGCGGGCCGACAGACCACAAGCCATAGAAGCAAGGGCACCCTCACCACCGGTACCCGAAGCTCCCGTATCAGAACCATCAGAAGCTGCTGCCACCGGTTCCGCATCCCCAGTGTCCTCGTCGCCGTTCCCCTCGGACCACGCCACCATATCATCAGAGGATGGTGAACTCAGGAGTGCAGTTACGGATAGTGCCCTTGGGTCGTGGGACGACTGGCTGGGCCCAATTGGGATGCCACCAACCCCTAAGGTGTTGTGAATGGACTTGAAATGAGTTCTGAGCAGAGGCTCCCTCTGGTGGTTACAAGCGGTACTGGACTGTCCAGTGAAGATTGTGAGGATTGGGAATCAGGTGTTACTGACTGGTCTTATATAAGGAATCGCCTTCCCATCAGGGTTGCCGGTGATCAATTGTTCTGGTCTCAATCCTTGATTCCTGTTTCCTTTGTAGCCTGCTGTGTCGTGTCTGCATCTCCTGCTAACAGATAAGACATTTTCTTCTTTTTGTTTTTGTGCTTGATTTTTGCATTTTGTCCTGCACTTCTGTGGGGCCTTCAGGGTCCCCTCGATGGGCTTTTGCCCTCTCAGTTTAGTTCAGCCACTGATGTTTGTACATTTGCTTTTTCCAGTTTTTTCAGTGGCTGCTATTTTGATTTTGTTACACCAGAGAACTAATTTAGGTGGTAGAGGTCGTGTGATCTCAGGTGTTTTTGAAATTAGTAAAGTTGGTGCTTTTCAGGGTTTTTTGGGATTGCAGTAAGTGCCCTTCCTATCCTTTTCTATGTAGGTAGTTTGGGCCCCAACGTTTGCTCATACTATTTTCTGTCTGTGTCAGTATTTCTTCTTGTCTAACCACCATTACATGTTCGGGGGCTTTCTATGTCCTTTGGGGATCTGCTCCGGGGCAGATAGCTTTCCTCTTTCTATCTTTAGGTGTAGTTAGTTTCTCAGGCTGTGACGAGGCGTCTAGGACCAACGTAGGAACGCTCCACGGCTGCCTCTAGTTGTGGTGGTTAGTCAGGGTACTGCAATCTCATAGATTCCAACTGCTCTGGTGTATTGCCTTTTTTACCTGCACTCCTCAGCTACCGAAACATAACAGTATCACCGGCCTAAAAAATTGAAAATTGTATGGTACTCACAGAAGGGAAAAATATTGTGAAAAAAAAAAAAAAAAAAAAAAGGTTGTCAGAGTTGTCAGAGATATTTTTCTGTTTGTTGCATTTTTTTTCCCTCTGTATCTCTGGGTGCTGGGAGGATTTTTTCTCTCAATGGAGTTTGCACAGTTGTCTGGCCGTGTGGATCAGCTTGCCACTGAAGTTCAGAGTATTGCTGCCTATCTTGCTAGGTTGCCTGTTGTGGAGCCTAGGATTCCCATGCCAGATTTGTTTTTAGGGGATCGAGCTAAGTTTCTGAATTTCAAAAATAATTGTAAATTGTTTTTTGCCTTAAAATCTAAGTCCTCAGGGAACGCAGCGCAGCAGGTTCAAATTGTCATCTCTCTCCTGCGCGGCGATCCTCAGGATTGGGCTTTTTCCCTGACACCTGGGGATCCTGTTTTGAGTGATGTTGATGCATTTTTTCAGGCTTTGGGGTTATTGTACGATGAGCCTAATGTCACTGATCAAGCTGAAAAAGCCTTGTTGGCATTAAATCAGGGGCTTGATGACGCTGAGTTATACTGTCAGAGATTCCCTAGGTGGGCCGTCCTGACCAAATGGAATGACGACGCTTTGGCAGCCCTTTTTCGGAAGGGTCTGTCAGATAATGTAAAGGATGTTATGGTGGGATTCCCTGTCCCCTCTGGTCTCAATGATTCTATGTCATTAGTGATTCAAATTGACAGACGTTTGCGTGAGCGGAGAAGTATGCGTGGAATAGTGTTGCCTTGTGAACCTGCTTCTGAATCCATGCAGTGTGATAGAGTGGTTTCTGGGGCACAGCGTCATGAGCTTCGAAAGCGCAATGGGTTATGTTTCTACTGTGGTGATGCCTCTCATGCTATTTCAGTCTGCCCTAAGCGGGGAAGACGTTTTGCACGCTCAGTTGTCTTGGGTAGTGTTCAGACTAAGTTTTTATTAACTGTTACCCTGATATGCTCTCTGTCCTCATTTTCTGCTCAGGCTTTCGTTGATTCGGGAGCAGCTATTAACCTGATGGATTTTGATTTTGCTAAACGTTGTGGGTTTCCCTTGATACCCCTATGGAAGTCTATTCCCCTACTGGGGATCGATTCTACCCCTTTGGCTGAGAATAAACCCCAGTTCTCTACTCAGGTGATAATGAGGGTTGAACCTGATCATCAGGAGAGCTGCAAATTTTTGGTTCTGTATAATCTGCATGACATTATTGTACTGGGTTTCCCTTGGTTACAGTCTCATAACCCTGTTTTGGATTGGAAATCTGTGTCTGTAACCAGTTGGGGCTGCCAATGTGTTAATACCAACACTCCTGTTTTTTCTGCCTCCCCCAGGCTCAGGATGTTCCTGACTTTTTGATTGATTTTTCTGATGTGTTTAGCGAAAGTAAATCTGCATCCTTGCCTCCCCATAGGAGCTATGACTGCGCTATTGAATTAGTGCCTGGTAGTAAATTCCCTAAAGGTCGCCTTTTTAACTTGTCTGTACCTGAACATGACGCTATGCGGTCTTATATCAAGGAGTCATTGGAGAAGGGTCATATCAGACCATCCTCTTCACCCTTAGGTGCCGGTTTTTTCTTTGTGGCCAAAAAGGATGGTTCATTAAGGCCGTGTATTGATTATCGTCTTTTGAACAATATTACTGTGAAATATCAATATCCGTTACCCTTGATTTCTGACCTGTTTTCCAGGGTGAAAAACGCTACTTGGTTTACCAAGCTTGACCTCAGGGGGGCATATAACCTTATTCGCATTAAGCACGGGGATGAATGGAAGACGGCATTTAATACCCCTGAGGGGCATTTTGAGTACCTTGTGATGCCCTTTGGGCTCACTACTGCTCCTTCTGTCTTCCAGTCCTTCATGAATGACATTTTCAGGGATTTTGTGGATAAATTTCTGATTGTTTATTTGGATGATATCTTGATTTTTTCCAATGACTGGGACTCTCATGTGAAACATGTTCGAACTGTATTCCAGATTTTGAGAGAGAATGCTCTGTATGTGAAGGGATCAAAGTGTCTTTTTGGCGTACAGAGGATCTCATTTTTGGGATTCATTTTGTCCCCATCTGTTATTGAAATGGACCCGGTCAAGGTTCAGGCCATCTGTGATTGAGTCCAACCTACTTCATTAAAGGCTCTTCAAAGATTTTTGGGTTTTGCCAATTTTTATCGTAAATTTATTGGTAATTTCTCGGTTATTGTTAAACCATTAACTGATTTGACCAAAAAGGGTTCTGATGTGGTGAGTTGACCTCCTGAGGCAGTCTCTGCATTTCAGGAACTTAAGCAGAGATTCACTTCTGCTTCTGTTCTACGGCAGCCTGATGTTTCTCTGCCATTTCAGGTGGAGGTTGATGCCTCTGAAATTGGGGCAGGTGCCGTTTTGTCCCAAAGAGATCCAGAGACCTCTAAAAGTAACCCTTGTGCCTTTTTCTCTCGAAAATTTTCTCCTACTGAACGTAATTATGACGTGGGTAATCGGGAGTTATTGGCCATGAAGTGGGCTTTTGAAGAGTGGAGACATTGGCTGGAGGGAGCCAAACATCAGGTGGTGGTCCTTGCGGACCATAAGAATCTGGTTTATCTGGAATCTGCCAAGCGACTTAATCCTAGACAGGCCAGGTGGGCCTTGTTTTTCACACGTTTTAATTTTGTGGTTTCCTTTCTTCCTGGCACTAAGAATGTTAAGGCGGATGCCCTATCGAGGAGTTTCCTTGCGGACTCTCCTGAGTTATCTGATCCTTCTGTTATTTTGAAAGAAGGTGTAGTTCTTTCCGCCATCTCGCCCAATTTGAGACTGGCTCTGGAGGGGTGTCAGGAGGATAGGCCCGAGCGCTGCCCTGTTGGGAAATTGTTTGTCCCGGACCAGTGGAAAAAGAGTGTGATGTCTGAGATTCATTGTTCCGCGTTGGCCGGTCATCCCGGAATTTTTGGTACCAGAGACTTGGTTAGTCGGTCCTTTTGGTGGCCTACCTTGTCTCGTGATGTCAGGGAATTTGTGCAGTCCTGCGGGACTTGCTCTCGCTCCAAGCCTT
>JARQOD010001039.1:0-59847 GCA_033576555.1 Oophaga sylvatica | reverse complement strand
GTGCCTCCTGACCCTGTTCTGGTTGAGGGCAATCTGGAGTTTGTGGTTGAGAAAATATTGAATTCTCGTTTTTCTAGACGGAAACTCCAGTATTTGGTTAAGTGGAGAGGTTATGGTCAGGAAGACAATTCTTGGGTGTTTGCTTCGGACATCCATGCTAGGAGACTCATCCGTGCGTATCATAGAACTCATCCTGACCGACCTGGTTGCTCAAATGAGGGTTCGGTGACCCCTCCTCAAGGGGGGGTACTGTTGTGAATGGACTTGAAATGAGTTCTGAGCAGAGGCTCCCTCTGGTGGTTACAAGCGGTACTGGACTGTCCAGTGAAGATTGTGAGGATTGGGAATCAGGTGTTACTGACTGGTCTTATATAAGGGAGTCGCCTTCCCATCAGGGTTGCCGGTGATCAATTGTTCTGGTCTCAATCCTTGATTCCTGTTTCCTTTGTAGCCTGCTGTGTCGTGTCTGCATCTCCTGCTAACAGATAAGACATTTTCTTCTTTTGTTTTTGTGCTTGATTTTTGCATTTTGTCCTGCACTTCTGTGGGGGCCTTCAGGGTCCCCTCGGGGGGCTTTTGCCCTCTCAGTTTAGTTCAGCCACTGATGTTTGTACATTTGCTTTTTCCAGTTTTTTCAGTGGCTGCTATTTTGATTTTGTTACACCAGAGAACTAATTTAGGTGGTATAGGTCGTGTGATCTCAGGTGTTTTTGAAATTAGTAAAGTTGGTGCTTTTCAGGGTTTTTTGGGATTGCAGTAAGTGCCCTTCCTATCCTTTTCTATGTAGGTAGTTTGGGCCCCAACGTTTGCTCATACTATTTTCTGTCTGTGTCAGTATTTCTTCTTGTCTAACCGCCATTACATGTTCGGGGGCTTTCTATGTTCTTTGGGGATCTGCTCCGGGGCAGATAGCTTTCCTCTTTCTATCTTTAGGTGTAGTTAGTTTCTCAGGCTGTGACGAGGCGTCTAGGACCAACGTAGGAACGCTCCACGGCTGCCTCTAGCTGTGGTGGTTAGTCAGGGTACTGCAATCTCATAGATTCCAACTGCTCTGGTGTATTGCCTTTTTTACCTGCACTCCTCAGCTACCGAAACATAACACTAAGGCAGGCCAGCTAGTACTAGACATCGCCTGGGACCATAACATCGTTCCACAGGGGGGATTCTAGAACCTGTCCCGATTCCGCAACCGCCAGCGCTAGTGAAACAAAAGCAGGAGGTCTTAGAATGGGAAGACCAGAGGTGAGCAGAATTGATGGGGTTCTCCCTGACGACAGAAGAAATCTGCCGCCGGCAAATCCAGCATTTCAAGCAGGAGGAGAGAGATCGGCAGGCCCAGCGGGGGGCCCTGCAGAAAAGAGACTTGGCAGGCAAGAGCAAGGCCAGGGAGAGGTCTCTAGAATATCTGAATCCCATGGGATGGGACAAGGTTCTTAGCTTCGACTTGGAGCAGGGATTCGGCTTCATTCAAGATTCCTGCAAAGCCCTGATCTGTTTGTTAACCGGAGGGATGTGGAGACCCATCTAATCCGGGGACATCCAGAATGGGACCTGTTCCCGGGAGAACTCGTCTCCTTCACCCGCCATCTTGGTGCAAGGGGATGGTACGCTCTCCATGTGCGCAGGATCCCAGAAGAGTTTACACCACGCCGTCACCAGGGGGCAGCAAACGCGACGGCCTCAACCAACTCAACAGCGACACCAGTGGCAGACGCGCCACAATCTACGGCACCTAATCAGGTAGCCTCTGCAAAAGAAATAACAGACGTAACTCAGGTAGCTGTACAGGCTACTGCTACATTCACTAAGGGAGCGTCACCTTGTACAACCGCTTCCATTACAAAAGATGAGAACAGCAAGCAGCTTTTACCGTGGAAGCAACAAAAGATGAATGCATCCACTCAAACCGGAGATCAGAGTGAATAGATCTTCAGGCAAGTAAAGAAAGTTTTAAAGTTTTCCAGTGTTTAACCCTTCAGGAGAAGGATTGTACATAGTTCACCCCAGGAGGGGTCTTCCAAAAATGTTCTACTTATCCAAGTTTCATTGCACTGCAATTACTGACAGACTGAGAGAGTATGGATGAAGGCGGATCCAGCACTCTTGTTTTTGTAAATAGTTCTTGCACCTATTTAGGTGCTCCATCTTGGTTTTACATGTACTTTAGGAAAATGTTTTAAGTCCCATCATTGCAACCACAGATCCGAGGAAAAACCCATAAGGTGTGGCTGAAGACAGGGTCTTCTGGGCGGGCTTATGTCTTACAGCCCACCCAAGACCAACGTTGGGGGTTTTGAGCGGGTCCCCCACAAGTACAAGGACACTTGAAGATACCCTGGCTGGGCTAGTATCTGTCACCTACCTCATTTGATGACCATAATGATTGTGTATTAATAAAAGTATTATTATATATGTACAATATGCTTAGAGTGAAGTAAGAATTGTTTTATACTGAAGTGTTTTATATAGCAGACTTGTTTTATATGACAGAACCATAAAAGAGTACTTGTAGATAATGTATGTGATAGTTTTTGGGTAATAGAGACCATTTAATGTAAATATGTACAGACAGATAGTTATGTGAGAACTGAAACACCTTTTTGTAAATATGTTTTAAGAGTAATGATACTTAGAACAGTATTGTTGCAGGGACAGAGTAGTCCAAATCCAGTGGCAAACCACTTAGCAACAGTTGCTACTCAGAGAACACCCCGGACGGGGCTTGTACTAGTAGAGAAGAATAATAAGTGTTAATGTAGTGATAGTATGTTTAGAGGAAAATAAGTTAGTGTAAATATGATAGTATCTTTTGCAGAGAAGAGGAGCTACAGTAAATGTAAATAATGTTGTATTTTTGTTAAGGAAAATTATGCTCTTTCCTGGTAGCGGACTTGACAGTTTTTAGCAGTCGCTACACGGAAAACACCCCGGATGGGGACTGCACTCATGGAACAGAATGAGTGTTAGTTACAGTATTCTTTATAAGAAGGGAAACTAATGTGAATATAATGATGTGACCGTAGGGATAGAAGTCCCTATTTTGGTGGCGAACTTAGAAGCTTTGACGGTTGCTGCCTCAAGCACTTTAGAGTAAATAATGCCAAAGAATGTTGTAGTGTATAGTGTTAGTCATGTTATTTATTTGTGTATTTGTTAGGTAGCGTTTTGGTAGTACTGCTTCCCATACTGGGGAGCTGTGTTGAAAGTTATTGTTCTACTTGTTGTGATATATCACTAAAAATTTTTGTATGTTTCCTGTAACATCATTTACTCTGTTTCAGCCCGCGGATGTGCTGCATTTAACAGGGGGGAATGTGGCGCCCCTGAGGGTCCGGTCGCCACAGAGGTACTGCATCTCAGCCAGAGATGTGATATTTCCACCCTCAGGTAAGGTGGAGACATTACACCTGGCTCTGTCAACTCTGCATCCATCACTCACACTAGTTGAGTTCCCTTAGCATGCCTCAGCTAGCAAAGGGTGTAGATGGTGTGTGGAGTTGTGAGGCAGAGCAGGAAGTTAGAGGGGAGGAAAGACAGTTTCCCCTTGGGAGAGGAAGAAAATATAATTATTCTTACCGTTAATTCGGTTTCTAGGAACCTTCCACGACAGCCATACTGGAGGATGTCTCCCTGCCCTACAGGAACACACAAGAGGTTAAATAACCCTCCCCTTCCTGCACCGCCAGTGTTTATTCTGTACCTAGTAGCATGTATAGTTACCACTAAGTGCAGGAATCTTCCAATGAAATCCTCAGATAGGGAGGGAAATTAGTGCTGTCGTGGAAGGTTCCAAGAAACCGAATTAACGGTAAGAATAATTCTATTTTCTCTAGTCACCTTCCACGACAGCCATACTGGAGTAGTACCAACAACTAATTTCTTAGGGAGGGACTACAACCTGCAGAACTCGTCTGCCAAACGATAAGTCACTACTGAATTTTAGTCTATAATGTCTAATGAATGTATGATATAGGAAAGATGTGTATCTTCGTACCGTGTTAGCCAGTAGATAGAAAAATATTTAGACTTGAGAGTCCTCAGTGGTTGATACCTTTTAATGGCTAACTGAAAAGATGGTAACAAATTGCAAGCTTTCGAGACTACTCCGGTCTCTTCATCAGGCAAAGACTAAAACAAAAACTGAAGAATCACATATATATATATACACAAGAGGACACAGGAATAGTGCAATAGGTAAGACAAGTGACGTGAAGCAGAACTGTCATTATGGCAGAGGAATGAACATAAATATTGGAACAGATCATAGATAAGGAGAGAGTTTTATTACCCTCTGATTGGGGTCTGGTGTTGTGTTTTGATGCCCCTAGAAGGTCAGAGACGCAGATTCCTTAATTGATATAGAATGACATGAATCCATGTGACACGTTCATTCCAGCACTAAGAGTGTCAAAGGTCATCATAAGTTTGTATTCCCAAACCTTTTTGTATCTTTCTCAGATTTGAAGTTAGATTTTAATACCAGTAATTCCATATTCATTATGCTATGACCGGGCATACAAAAGTGTTTTGCCACAGGTAAATCCATTCTTTTTTCTCTTATCGTGTGGCGATGAGAATTCATCCTTGTTCTCAGTTTTTGCCCGGTCTCCCCCACATACAGACCCCAGTTGGACATTTAGTACATATAATTAGGTACACCACATTAGATGTGATGCAGCTGAAAGTACCTGGGATCTTGTAGTCCTGATGGGAGTTGGGTATCTTTATCTTGTCCGTGGTCATTATAGATGCACATGTTTTACACTTCTTCTGTTTGCAAGGAAGAAGCCCCCAAATCTAAGAAGCATCATTGTCAGAAGCTCCCTGTCCTCCCCAACAGCTGCAGGAACCTTTCCTTGCAAACAGAAGAAGTGTAAAACATGTGCATCTATAATGACCACGGACAAGATAAAGATACCAACTCCCATCAGGACTACAAGATCCCAGGTACTTTCAGCTGCATCACATCTAATGTGGTGTACCTAATTATATGTACTAAATGTCCAACTGGGGGTCTGTATGTGGGGGAGACCGGGCAAAAACTGAGAACAAGGATGAATTCTCATCGCCACACGATAAGAGAAAAAAGAATGGATTTACCTGTGGCAAACACTTTTGTATGCCCGGTCATAGCATAATGAATATGGAATTACTGGTATTAAAATCTAACTTCAAATCTGAGAAAGATAGAAAGGTTTGGGAATACAAACTTATGATGACCTTTGACACTCTTAGTGCTGGAATGAACGTGTCACATGGATTCATGTCATTCTATATCAATTAAGGAATCTGCGTCTCTGACCTTCTAGGGGCATCAAAACACAACACCAGACCCCAATCAGAGGGTAATAAAACTCTCTCCTTATCTATGATCTGTTCCAATATTTATGTTCATTCCTCTGCCATAATGACAGTTCTGCTTCACGTCACTTGTCTTACCTATTGCACTATTCCTGTGTCCTCTTGTGTATATATATATATGTGATTCTTCAGTTTTTGTTTTAGTCTTTGCCTGATGAAGAGACCGGAGTAGTCTCGAAAGCTTGCAATTTGTTACCATCTTTTCAGTTAGCCATTAAAAGGTATCAACCACTGAGGACTCTCAAGTCTAAATATTTTTCTAATGAATGTATGGATAGATGACCATGTGGCAGCCTTGCATATCTGCTCAATGGATGCATTCCCTCTCTCTGCCCACGATGTTGATATTGCAAGAGTGGAATGGGCTTTCAGATGTGTAGGAGGTGAGCTGCCCTGTGATGTGTATGCCAGACTAATAGCCTGCTTGATCCATTTAGCAATGGTATTTTTCCCCGCCTTTTTCCCTTTATTCTTTCCGGAAAACTGAATGAATAAATTTTGGTCAAGTCTCCAACTTTCAGTTTGCTAGAGGTAGAAAAAGAACCACCCTTCTTATGTCCAGGGTGTGGGAAATTTTCTTCCTTTGCATTGGACGGATTTGGGCAGAAAGAAGGTAACACAATGTCTTGTTGTCTATGAAAGTCCGAGACCACTTTTGGCATAAAGGAAGGGTCTAGTCTCAAGATGATGCTATCTTCTGTAATAGTTAAATATGGCTCTTGTATTGATAGTGCCTGTATTTCTCCAACACGTTTTGCGGACGTAACTGCGACCAGGAGCACCGTTTTGAGTGTTAAGTCTTTTAACGTTGTGGATGCTAGTGGTTCGAATGGAGCCTTAGTTAAGCCATTAAGCACCAGATTTAGATCCCAGGGGGGAACTTGACTGCGAAGTCTAGGACGCATTCTGGATGCAGAGATCATGAATCGTTTGATCCATCTATGCCCCGCTAGGTCTTGATCAAAATATGCATTAAGGGCAGACACTTGTACTTTTAGTGTACTGGGAGTGAGACCTAGATTTAGGCACTTTTGAAGAAACTCTAAAATCTGTGCGATGTTAGGATGGAAGGGATCTGGAGTATCTGGAAAGCACCTTGATGAAAATTTCTTCCATACCTTCCCATAAATGGTGTTAGTTACCGGTTTTCTACTTCCCTGTAAAGTTCGTATTACTTCTTCAGAAAGGCCTTTAGCCCTTAGAATCTCGGTTTCAGTAGCCAAGCCACAAGGTTCAATCTGTGCAGATTTGGGTGTCGTAGAGGACCTTGATGTAGGAGGTCGTCTTTCTGAGGTAGGAATACTGGTCCATCCTGAGCCAGGTTTATTATGGCTCCGTACCAGCTCCTCCATGACCACATGGGAGCCACCAAAATCGTGGTGACCCGCTCCGATCGCACCTTCTGCAATGTTCTTGCTATCATCGGGATTGGTGGGAAAGCGTACGTTAGCTGGAATTTCCAGGGATGGGAGAAGGCATCTACCCCGCACGCTCAGTCGGTGGGACTGAGGGAGAAGAATGTTTCCACCTTCGTGTTCTGTCTGCTGGCAAACAGATCCACGTCCGGACTCCCCCCATCTTGATGTCAGAGACGAAAACACTTCTTGATCCAAGGACCATTCTCCCGGGTAAATATCCTTTCTGCTGAGGAAGTCCGCCTGTATGTTGTCTGATCCTTTTAGGTGGATTGCTGTTATGGACAGTACATGTTTTTCTGCCCAGGAAATTTTTTTTGTCGCCACCACCTTTAGATTGGTATATTTCATGCCTCCTTGATGTCGAAGGTATGCCACCGTAGTTACGTTGTCTGAATAGACCCGTACATTGTGATTTTGAATAAGGGCTGATGCTGTTTTCAGTGCTTCCTCCACTGCTTTTAGTTCCCTCAAATTTGAGGAGCTGGTCCTGATGTTCGGGGGCCATAATCCTTGGAAGTGAGACCCCTCCACTATAGCCCCCAGCCTCTCTGGCTGGCGTCCGATGTCAGTATTTTGAGAGGAAGCTGATCCCAGCTGACCCTTCTTTGGAGGTTTTGACGGTTTACCCACCACGAGAGGGAGGCTTTCACATGACCCGGAAGGGGGATTCTCTTGTTCAGCTGGTTGTGAAATTTTTTCAAACATCTCAGCACGTGCGACTGAAGAGTACGAGTATGGGCTTGCGCCCAGGATACTGCTTGAATGCACACCGTAAAAGATCCCAGGATAGACATGGCTTCTCTTAGGGTTGGTGCTGTCTGGTCCCTGAATTTGGAAACTTTATGAACAAGATCGTGTTGACGCTCCCTGGGTAGGAAGGATGTTCTTGTCTCTGAATCCAGGATAATACCCAGAAACTTTTTCTTTGATGAGGGATGTAAATCCGACTTTTCTAAATTTGGGATCCAGCCCAGGGACTGTAGGATTTCTAGTGTCTTCCCTATGTCTTGTTGTAAGCGAGCTTTGGATGGAGCCACGAACAACAGGTCGTCTAGGTATGGAACTTCCTGTGGTTCATATGAATGGGCACATGGTAGTAGGCATCCCTCAGATCTATTGTGGCCATTACCCAGTTCTGTCCTATGATAGGGATTGCCGACTTGACCGACTCCATCTTGAATCGCCTGTATTTGATTACCCAATTTAAAGGTTTCAAGTTTATAATAACCCTGTGTTTCCCCGAGGGTTTTACTATCACGAACAGGCGCGAGTAGTGTCCCCTGCCCACCTCTTGCTGTGGCACCGGGGATATCACTCTTGCCCGTAATAGAGTCTGTATATCTGCTAGCAGGGATTGTTGTAGATGTGCCTGTAGAGAGGTGATCCTCAGGCATTGGGGAGGAGGACTCTCGAATTCCAGCCTCAATCCATCGCGAATAGTGTCGAGAACCCATTGGTTCGTGGATATGGACTGCCACTGGGCCATGAAATTCGAGAGTCGGCCCCCGACCGAAGTAGCGTCATTGTTTGTCTGTGGTATTTTGTTGGTGATGGGCGAGGATATTTCTTCCTTTGCTCCCTTTCACATAGCTCCATCGGCCCGTTCTATGGTATGTTTCGGTAGCTGAGGAGTGCAGGTAAAAAAGGCAATACACCAGAGCAGTTGGAATCTATGAGATTGCAGTACCCTGACTAACCACCACAACTAGAGGCAGCCGTGGAGCGTTCCTACGTTGGTCCTAGACGCCTCGTCACAGCCTGAGAAACTAACTACACCTAAAGATAGAAAGAGGAAAGCTATCTGCCCCGGAGCAGATCCCCAAAGAACATAGAAAGCCCCCAAACATGTAATGGCGGTTAGACAAGATGAAATACTGACACAGAAAGAAAATAGAATGAGCAAACGCTGGGGCCCAAACTAACTAAATAGAAAAGGATAGGAAGGGTACTTACTGCAATCCCAGAAAACCCTGAAAGGCACCAACTCTACTAATTTCAAAAACACCTGAGATCACACGACCTCTTCCACCTAAATTAGTTCTCTGGTGTAACAAAATCAAAACAGCAGCCACTGAAAAAACTGGAAAAAGCAAAAGTACAAACATCAGTGGCTGAACAAAACTGAGAGGGCAGAAGCCCCCGGAGGGGACCCTGAAGGCCCCCACAGAAGTGCAGGACAAAATGCAAAAAATATAGCACAAACACAAAAGAAGAAAATGTCTTATCTGTTAGCAGGAGATGCAGACACGACACAGCAGGCTACAAGGGAAACTGGAATAAAGGATTCAGACCAGAACAATTGATCACCGGCAACCCTGATGGGAAGGTGACTCCCTTATATAAGACCAGTCAGTAACACCTGATTCCCAATCCTCACAATCTTCACTGGACAGTCCAGTACCGCTTGTAACCACCAGAGGGAGCCTCTGCTCAGAACTCATCTCAAACCCATTCACAACAGTACCCCCCCCTTGAGGAGGGGTCACCGAACCCTCATTTGAGCAACCAGGTCGGTCAGGATGAGTTCTATGATACGCACGGATAAGTCTCCTAGCATGGATGTCCGAAGCAAACACCCAAGAATTGTCTTCCTGACCATAACCTCTCCATTTAACCAAATACTGGAGTTTCCGTCTAGAAAAACGAGAATCTAATATTTTCTCAACCACATACTCCAGATTGCCCTCAACCAAAACAGGGTCAGGAGGCACAGCAGCAGGAACCACTGGCTCAACAAACCTCTTCAACAAGGACTTGTGGAACACGTTATGGATCTTAAATGTCCCTGGAAGAAGCAAACGAAAAGAAACAGGATTAATAATCTCCATGATCTTATAAGGTCCAATGAACCTAGGCTTAAATTTAGGAGATGCTACTCTCATAGGAATATTCTTGGAGGACAACCAGACCAAGTCCCCCACTTTAAACCGAGGACCATCAGTCCTATGCCGGTTAGCAAACCGCTGGGCCCTCTCCTGAGAGAGGGACAACCTCTCCACTACCTGGTCCCAAATCAGTTGCATACGCTCCACAACAGAGTCAACACCTGGACAGACAGAAGCCTCCGTCTGTCCTGAAGAAAATCGAGGGTGAAACCAGAATTACAGAAAAAAGGAGACATCAAAGTAGCAGAGCTAGCCCTATTATTAAGAGCAAACTCAGCCAAAGGCAAAAAAGAGACCCAGTCATCCTGATCAGCAGACACAAAGCATCTTAGATAAGTCTCCAATGTCTGGTTTGTTCTCTCAGTTTGACCATTGGTCTGAGGATGAAATGCCGAGGAGAAAGACAATTGAACACCCAGTTTAGAACAAAAAGTCCTCCAAAATCTGGAAACAAACTGGACTCCTCTGTCAGACACAATGTTCTCAGGAATGCCGTGTAAACGAACCACGTGCTGAAGGAACAACGGCACCAATTCAGAGGAGGAAGGCAACTTAGGTAATGGCACAAGATGTATCATCTTGGAAAACCTATCACAAATTACCCAGATGGTGGTCATTCTCTGAGAAACAGGAAGGTCGGAAATGAAATCCATAGAGATATGGGTCCATGGTCTCTTGGGCACAGGCAATGGCATCAACAAACCACTAGAGCGAGAGCAAGGCTTGGAGCGAGAGCAAGTCCCGCAGGACTGCACAAATTCCCTGACATCACGAGACAAGGTAGGCCACCAAAAGGACCGACTAACCAAGTCTCTGGTACCAAAAATTCCGGGATGCCCAGCCAACGTGGAACAATGAATCTCAGACATCACACTCTTTTTCCACTGGTCCGGGACAAACAATTTTCCAACAGGGCAGCACTCGGGCCTATCCTCCTGACACCCCTCCAGAGCAAGTCTCAAATTGGGCGAGATGGCGGAAAGAACTACACCCTCTTTCAAAATAACAGAAGGATCAGATAACTCAGGAGAGTCCGCAAGGAAACTCCTCGAGAGGGCATCCGCCTTAACATTCTTAGTGCCAGGAAGAAAGGAAACCACAAAATTAAAACGTGTGAAAAACAAGGCCCACCTGGCCTGTCTAGGATTGAGTCGCTTGGCAGATTCCAGATAGACCAGATTCTTATGGTCCGTAAGGACCACCACCTGATGTTTGGCTCCCTCCAGCCAATGTCTCCACTCTTCAAAAGCCCACTTCATGGCCAATAACTCCCGATTACCCACGTCATAATTACGTTCAGTAGGAGAAAATTTTCGAGAGAAAAAGGCACAAGGGTTACTTTTAGAGGTCTCTGGATCTTTTTGGGACAAAACGGCACCTGCCCCAATTTCAGAGGCATCAACCTCCACCTGAAATGGCAGAGAAACATCAGGCTGCCGTAGAACAGGAGCAGAAGTGAATCTCTGCTTAAGTTCCTGAAATGCAGAGACTGCCTCAGGAGGCCAATTCACCACATCAGAACCCTTTCTGGTCAAATCAGTTAATGGTTTAACAATAACCGAGAAATTACCAATAAATTTACGATAAAAATTGGCAAAACCCAAAAATCTCTGAAGAGCCTTTAATGAAGTAGGTTGGACTCAATCACAGATGGCCTGAACCTTGACCGGGTCCATTTCAATAACAGATGGGGACAAAATGAATCCCAGAAATGAGATCCTCTGTACGCCAAAAAGACACTTTGATCCCTTCACATACAGAGCATTCTCTCTCAAAATCTGGAATACAGTTCGAACATGTTTCACATGAGAGTCCCAGTCATTAGAAAAAATCAAGATATCATCCAAATAAACAATCAGAAATTTGTCCACAAAATCCCTGAAAATGTCATTCATGAAGGACTGGAAGACGGAAGGAGCATTAGTGAGCCCAAAGGGCATCACCAGGTACTCAAAATGCCCTTCAGGGGTATTGAATGCCGTCTTCCATTCATCCCCGTGCTTAATGCGAATAAGGTTATACGCCCCCTGAGGTCAAGCTTGGTAAACCAAGTAGCGTTTTTCACCCTGGAAAACAGGTCAGAAATCAAGGGTAACGGGTATTGATATTTCACAGTAATATTGTTCAAGAGACGATAATCAATACACGGCCTTAAAGAACCATCCTTTTTGGCCACAAAGAAAAAACCGGCACCTAAGGGTGAAGAGGATGGTCTGATATGACCCTTCTCCAATGATTCCTTGATATAAGACCGCATAGCGTCATGTTCAGGTACAGACAAGTTAAAAAGGCGACCTTTAGGGAATTTACTACCCGGCACTAATTCAATAGCGCAGTCATAGCTCCTATGGGGAGGCAAGGATGCAGATTTACTTTCGCTAAACACATCAGAAAAATCAATCAAAAAGTCAGGAACATCCTGAGCCTGGGGGCAGGCAGAAAAAACAGGAGTGTTAGTATTAACACATTGGCAGCCCCAACTGGTTACAGACACAGATTTCCAATCCAAAACAAGATTATGAGACTGTAACCAAGGAAAACCCAGCACGATAATGTCATGCAGATTATACAGAACCAAAAATTTGCAGCACTCCTGGTGATCAGGTTCAACCCTCATTATCACCTTAGTAGAAAACTGGGGTTTATTCTCAGCCAAAGGGGTAGAATCGATCCCCAGTAAAGGAATAGACTTCTGTAGGGGTATCAAGGGAAATCCACAACGTTTAGCAAAATCATAATCCATCAGATTAATAGCTGCTCCAGAATCAACGAAAGCCTGAGCAGAAAATGAGGACAGAGAGCATATCAGAGTGACAGTTAATAAAAACTTAGTCTGAACACTACCCAAGACAACTGAGCGTGCAAAACGTCTTCCCCGCTTAGGGCAGACTGAAATAGCATGAGAGGCATCACCACAGTAGAAACATAACCCACTGCGCTTTCGAAACTCATGACGCTGTGCCCCAGACAGCACTCTATCACACTGCATGGGTTCAGAAGCTGGTTCACAAGGCAACACCATTCCACGCATACTTCTCCGCTCACGCAAACGTCTGTCAATTTGAATCGCTAATGACATAGAATCATTGAGACCAGAGGGGACAGGGAATCCCACCATAACATCCTTTACATTATCTGACAGACCCTTCCGGAAAAGAGCTGCCAAAGCGTCGTCATTCCATTTGGTCAGGACTGCCCACCTACGGAATCTCTGACAGTATAACTCAGCGTCATCAAGCCCCTGATTCAATGCCAGCAAGGCTTTCTCAGCTTGATCAGTGACATTAGGCTCATCGTACAACAACCCCAAGGCCTGAAAAAATGCATCAACATCACTCAAAACAGGATCCCCAGGTGTCAGGGAAAAAGCCCAATCCTGAGGATCGCCGCGCAGGAGAGAGATGATAATTTGAACCTGCTGCGCTGCGTTCCCTGAGGACTTAGATTTTAAGGCAAAAAACAATTTACAATTATTTTTGAAATTCTGAAACTTAGCTCGATCCCCTAAAAACAAATCTGGCATGGGAATCCTAGGTTCCACAACAGGCAACCCAGCAAGATAGATAGCAATACTCCGAACCTCAGTGGCAAGCTGATCCACACGGCCAGACAACTGTGCAAACTCCATTGAGAGAAAAGATCCTCCCCAGCACCCAGAGATACAGAGGGAAAAAAAAAAAAAATGCAACAAACAGAAAAATATTTCTGACAACTCTGACAACCTTTTTTCTTTCACAATATTTTTTCCCTTCTGTGAGTACCATACAATTTTCAATTTTTAGGCCGGTGATACTGTTATGTTTCGGTAGCTGAGGAGTGCAGGTAAAAAAGGCAATACACCAGAGCAGTTGGAATCTATGAGATTGCAGTACCCTGACTAACCACCACAACTAGAGGCAGCCGTGGAGCGTTCCTACGTTGGTCCTAGACGCCTCGTCACAGCCTGAGAAACTAACTACACCTAAAGATAGAAAGAGGAAAGCTATCTGCCCCGGAGCAGATCCCCAAAGAACATAGAAAGCCCCCAAACATGTAATGGCGGTTAGACAAGATGAAATACTGACACAGAAAGAAAATAGAATGAGCAAACGCTGGGGCCCAAACTAACTAAATAGAAAAGGATAGGAAGGGTACTTACTGCAATCCCAGAAAACCCTGAAAGGCACCAACTCTACTAATTTCAAAAACACCTGAGATCACACGACCTCTTCCACCTAAATTAGTTTTCTGGTGTAACAAAATCAAAACAGCAGCAACTGAAAAAACTGGAAAAAGCAAAAGTACAAACATCAGTGGCTGAACAAAACTGAGAGGGCAGAAGCCCCCGGAGGGGACCCTGAAGGCCCCCACAGAAGTGCAGGACAAAATGCAAAAAATATAGCACAAACACAAAAGAAGAAAATGTCTTATCTGTTAGCAGGAGATGCAGACACGACACAGCAGGCTACAAGGGAAACTGGAATAAAGGATTCAGACCAGACACAATTGATCACCGGCAACCCTGATGGGAAGGTGACTCCCTTATATAAGACCAGTCAGTAACACCTGATTCCCAGTCCTCACAATCTTCACTGGACAGACTAGCACCGCTTGTAACCACCAGAGGGAGCCTCTGCTCAGAACTCATCTCAAACCCATTCACAACAGTTCTACCTTTCCCCCTGAACTCTCTCTGAGAGGACTGCTCTCGGGGGGGGGGGGGGGGCGAAAAAAACGCTTTTTAGTTTTTTCCTGTTCTGGGAGTGACTTCTTTTTATCTGTCGCTTTTTCTAATATCTCGTCCAGGGCTGGACCAAATACATAGTTACCCTGAAAGAGAATATTGCGCAGAGTTTTGATTTTGAAGTAAAGTCCCCTCCCCAAGACTTCAGCCAGTGTTCTCCTGGCTTAGTTGGAGAGTACTGCCGATTTTGCTGCTACTCGTACGGATTCGGCAGAAGCATCTGCTAAGAATCCCGTTGCTTTTTGTAGTAAAGGGAGCGAATCCAGGATTTCCTCCCTGGAGGTCCCCTGAGTTAAATGGTCCTCCAATGTGCACAGCCAGCGGAATAGTGATCTAGCTACACGTCGCGGCTGTATTGCCTTTAAGCATGGTTGTAGAAGTGTCCCATGATTTCTTCAGCAAACTTTCTATTTTGCGATCCATGGGATCTTTGAGCTGGGATGCATCTTCGAAGGGAAGTGCTGTCTTTTTCGTCACCCTGGACACCTGTACATCCACTTTCGGGACCTCCCATATTGAACAATCTCCACCCAAGGGGAAGCGATTTTTTAATTCTGATGGGACTGCAAGTCCTTTCTCAGGTAGGGCCCACTCCTGCATCACTAAATTTCAAATGTTTTCCTGAATGGGGAAGCCTTTCTGGTTCTTAGGTTTTAGGCCCCCAAACATCTCATCCTGGATTGAGTATTCCACTTCCTCCTCCTCTAAACCCATAGTGCCCCTTACCATACTAACTAATTCCCCCATGTCCTCAGACGAGAAATAATATTTTTTGTTGTCGGGTTTGGGGGTGGAAGTGGAACCTTCATTTTCCCACATATCCTCTGAGTTAGAGGTATTAATTTCTCCCGAATCAGATTCAGATTCCACTAGCGCCATTTTCCTCTTTTTAGGGGGTGGAGGCTGTGGGTTCGGGCTCTGGGAAATTGTCGCCATAGACGTTTGTACTTCCTGTCTAATGAGCGTTTTTATACTGTCCATTAATGAGGGTTGCTCTGCTCGCAACACGTCATATGTGCAGGGTTGACAAAGTTTCTTTTTATATGCCAAGGGGAGTCTGGCACCACATACGCATTTGCGGCTGGGTTTCTTTTTAATGTCAGAGACCTTCTCTCCCTGTAATAGAGAGAGAAAGGTATACTAAGTCACCCTATCAGAGTTATCTGGACAGTAATAATCGGGACCTACCCCGCTACTTACAGTAGGAGGGTTAACGCTGGGCTCCGCAGATGCAGGCAGTAAAGGTTTGTAATCGTCCATGGTCAGTCTGTTACATACAGCAATGGCCTTACCTGGACGTACCCAGACCAGGATTAAATAGTCGAGGTCTTCAGCGTTCAGTGCTTCCTCCTCCCCTGGTCCACAGGTGGAGGCAATCTGCTGACGACTGTGATCTCCTGCAGCTGCTCCACCTGCAGCCCTCAGTAAGGCTGCTTCCTCTGGTCAATTCTACCCCTCCCCCCCAGATCTTAGGAGGCGGATTGATTATCGCCGCTTTTGGCGTTTTGCAAGCCGCGTGCGTTCCACCTGTAACGCAGTCTAACGCTAACCGGAAGTCCGACGCCGGCTCAGACGTCACTTCCGGTGCGCCTTTACACGCTGTCCCTGGAGCAGCAGCAATGGGGAGGACGCCGGGGAGCTCTAGGAGGACCCCGGCAGCACATCACCGCCCCGCTTTACCCCCTGAGGAGGCGCAGGAGGGGCGGGAAGAAAGTCCCGAGTCCATACGAAATGGAGACGGGAGCAGCTCTGCAGGAGGAGACCGAAGCCCCGACCTCAGCTGCCCGGCATGTAAGTACGAATTCTGTGCTCCCCGTCGCCGGCCACGGCAGCACCATACCTGACCTCTTCATGCCCCCATAAGGGATAGGAAAAGCAATGGCGGTGCAGGAAGGGGAGGGTTATTTAACCTCTTGTGTGTTCCTGTCCCCTATTAGGGCGGGGAGACATCCTCCAGTATGGCTGTCGTGGAAGGTGACTAGAGAAAGCAGACGTGTTTGAGAGAGCACTCCCTGAGGGAGAGGAGGAGAGAGGATTGTGGAGCAGGCTCCAGTCCTTGGGAGCTGCTCAGAGAAAGAGAGAAAAGAGGTTTCCTAGAAGAGAAAAGGGATTATTAGAGAGAGACACGGCTGAGCTGAAAGCTACAGGTGGGCTCATTCCAGGACTGCCGGATGCCGGCTGGGAGAATCCAGGTCGCAGAGAGGGAACTCGACCCCTTAGACTAGTGGAAGAACTTTATGATTCGGCTAGCGAGTCGACTGCTGTGATAGCATAGAGATCACAGACAATAACCACAAATATCTTCACCGGAGAGGCAGCTACATAGAATCAAGAGGAACGCAGAAATAAGTCGTTGTCCTAGAGGATTCGCAGCTGCTGATCTGGGACACTGTTTGTGAGGGTGCTGGAAGGAGAGACGGCGGGACAATCAGCACAGAGAGACGGCCAGAAAAGGCATACACTGACATGGAGCCTTGGACTTGTGTTCTCCATCCACCTGGGAGTTGGCTGGACTCCTCACCTGGATGACGTGGCACCAAGCGGGCATCTGTACTGCTAGCATCAGAACTGTGAGTAAAGCTTTGCAAACTGCAACTCGCTGACTTTCTCAGTTTCTTCATGCGTCACCAACTGCACTCAGCTACATCTCCCAGCACCATTACTACCTTTCACTACATCTACCTGCCCTGGGATCCCATAGTCTCACCTGTGGGAGACTGTACTAACTCTGCTGCATCTCACCATCTATCCCAGAGGATCTGCACCGCAGCGCTGGTCGCCATTGACCAGATACCACAGGTGGCGTCACGAATACCTACACTACAAACTCTATTCATTCCCCTGTAAATAATTCCCTTTATTGGATGCCCAGGGCCACGGACCGGGTCACTGCCGCTCTGACACATCCCTTCAATATACCGACCCGGTACCGAGTATCCCACTGCCCTGGCGGGCAATCCATTATATATACTATTGGGGCTGGGGGAGGTTGTGTTGTATATACTATTGGTGACTGGGGAGGCTGTTATATACACTATTGGGGGCTGGAGGAGGCTGTGTTATATATACTATTGGGGCTGGGGGGACTGTGTTATATATACTATTGGGGCTGGGGGAGGCTGTGTTATATATACTTGTTCTGTCCTCACTGAATGAAGCAGATGTATTGCAGCTTATACAGACAGCTAAACCTTTATATACCGGGGTCCAATAAGGAGATTGTGATTGAATCTGTGCTTTTATTGAACTTGATATATTGATACGTGCGCGGTGAAACTATAATACAAACATATATACATACAATCAGTACAGGGCTATAATGAAAATACATATACATAATACAGTATGAATAAACATTTGCACACTAATACCTAACCAGGGCCAGGACTGATTAGACAGGGCTAATATAGGACAGGAATTAACTAGAGAGACATAGGTACATACCGGCGATGCTATCACAAGAGGAGAGGAAAAGATGAGCTGCTTCCTGGATGCAGGCTGAAGGAAAATGGAGGGAAATCTCCCAGCATACATTGCTACGCTACCATCATGCATTGCTAAGCTACCATGATGCATTGCAAAGGAAAAAAAAAGATCTAGCTGAAATGAAAGAAAACATTATAAGAGACTGGTCACTAGAGGGAGCCAAACACTAGATTATCACACTCCTATGTAAAACAGTAAAAATCAAATAAGTCAGAAACGATTGGATGCTGGAGGCAGAACACTCCCCGTCTGGCATCAATGGATGTCACAGTCTTTTTCTTCCGAAGGCAACAATAAGACCAATTCGGATACTGGTCTGGAGAATGTCTTAGGTTCATTCCCTTTGGCCATCCTCAGTTCAACTTTGCGGACTTTGCCATCCTTACTAGGGAATGTTGCAGTCACTAGACCAAGTGGCCACTTGTTGCGGTGAACTTGGCAGTCTTTCACAAGAACAAGGTCACCAATGCTCAGATTAGGCCTAGTGGATTGCCACTTCACCCGTGGCTGCAGGGTGGACAAATACTGTTTGCGCCACCTGTCCCAGAAGGTATTTGCAAGGCTTTGTACCTGTCTCCATTGGCGCTTGTAGAGGTCCTTGGTATCAAATCCTCCTGGAGGGGCACCGAATAGTCCTGTTTTCTGGGTAAGGAGAATAGCTGGAGTCAATAACAAGGGCTCCTCGGGGTCGTTTGAGACTGGAACCAAAGGTCTTACATTGATTATGGCTGCGGCTTCTGCCATGAAGGTAATCAGGCTTTCATGGGTAAGCCTCGCTGCTCCTTCCTGAAGGAGGTGTTTTCTGGGTAAGGAGAATAGCTGGAGTCAATAACAAGGGCTCCTTGGGGTCGTTTGAGACTGGAACCAAGGGTCTTGCATTGATTATGGCTGCGGCTTCTGCCATGAAGGTAATCAGGCTTTCATGGGTAAGCCTCGCTGCTACTTCCTGAAGGAGAGTGGAGTCAAGAATTCTCCGTACTAGACCAATCATTCGTTCCCATGATCCACCCATGTGTGAAGAGTGAGGTGGGTTGAATGACCATGTGCAACTTTGGTCACTGAGGAACCTCTCGAGAGTCTTATGGTCTAGATTTGAAGGCATTCCTAATTCCTTTGCTGCACCAACGAAATTAGTACCTCTATCTGAACGTATGTGCTTGATAGGACCACGGATAGCAATAAAACGTCTTAAAGCATTGATGAAGCTTGAAGTGTCAAGGGACTCAATGAGTTCTATGTGGACAGCTCTAATTGACATGCAGGTAAACATGACAGCCCAACGTTTACTATTGGCTTGTCCACCTCTAGTATGGCATGTAACGACTGACCAAGGCCCAAACACATCGAGACCAACACTGGTAAAGGGAGGGTCTGGGCTGAGTCTATCCGCAGGTAGGTCAGCCATATTTTGGGTTTGAGTCGAACCACGAAGCCTACGGCAGGTAATGCATTTGTAGATGCCCACTACTGACAAGTCTCTTTGCACCGACAATCCACAGGCCAGCAGTTCTGATGGCTCCTTCTGTAAATAGTCTTCCTTGGTGCTTGACCAGATTGTGATAGTGTCTGACTGTAGATTCCAGAGAAGCCCGAGGCTGCGTTGCATTGGTGTGGGTTCTGACCCCAAGTCCAAGTCTCTGAGACTGTTACATAAGTCTTGTGAAGGGAATGCTTCCATGAGTTCTTGGCTGTTTGAGGCTATTTTGTGAAGTCTGAGATTCGAGCAAGCAAGCATCTCATAAGTCTTGTGAAGGGAATGCTTCCATGAGTTCTTGGCTGTTTGAGGCTATTTTGTGAAGTCTGAGGTTCGAGCAAGCAAGCATCTCTTGGGCTCTCCTGAGAAGACTGATGGCAGTCTCATTTGAAGGCATGGCTTTTAGACAATCGTCAACATAAAGGTCCTTTTCTATGAATTGTTTGACATCTGATCCATATTCTGTTTCTCCTTCTTGAGCCGACCTTTTGAGTCCATAGATGGCGACTGCAGGTGAAGGACTATTGCCAAAGATGTGCACTCTCATGCGATACTCTGTGACTTCTTTAGCAGGATCATTGTCTCTGTACCAGGAGAATCTTAGGAAGTTCCTGTCTCTCTCTCTCACAAGGAAACAATGGAACATTTGCTGGATGTCAGCGATGAAATCCTTACGGAAACGCATAAGTACTCCCAGCAGTTTGTTATTGAGGTCTGGTCCTGTCAGTAGAACATCATTCAGGGAGATATCATCAAACTTAGCACTGGAGTCAAACACCACTCTAATTTGGCCTGGTTTCTTAGGGTGGTATACTCCAAACATGGGTAGGAACCAGCATTCTTCAGAGTCTTTGAGAGTGGGAGCTAGCTCTGAATGACAATTCTCAAAGATCTTTGACATGAAGGAGAAAAAGTGATCTTTCATCTCTGGCTTCCTTTGCAGATTATGTTTGAGAGAGGAGAAACGCTTTAATGCCCGATTTCTGTTGTTATGTAGACGTGGTCCGTGGGTTCTGAAGGGAAGAGGTGCGACCCAGCTGTTGTTCTCATCTTTAACAAGTCCCTTGTCCATTACCTCTAAGAACAACTTGTCCTCTACTGACATTGCCACTTGGTTGTCTTGCTTAGTTCTCTGGAAGATTGTGCACCCTAACTGATCCTCATAGCTTCCCGACACTATACTGCTGTCATGAGTGAAGTCTATTAGGTGATTGGGCAGTTGGATGCTGTGTGGTAGCTCACTGACATGGAATTCATTGTTACAAGGTTGAAACAGAGATGGGCGTCCTTTCTCTAATGTATTTGTCAGCATGCTTGTCACAGAAGATGGGGCGTGCATGCGTCCCAAGCATACGTTTCCTATTATGACCCATCATAGGTCTAGCTTTTGGGCATAGGTAGCATTGTGGAGTCCATTGATTTATGCACCTGCAGGATATCTCTCCCCAACAGCAGAATTATCTGGGCCTGATGGTCGAGTTCCGGTATGAGGTGTGCTATGCGTTTTAAGTGAGCGTGATGGATTGCTACATCTGGCGTAGGTATTTCAGATCTGTTGTCTGGGATCTGATTACACTCGATGATAGTAGGTAGTGGTAGGCAGAATTGACCGTCTAAGGACTCAATTTGGTAGTGTCATGGGTGCATCGCCACAAAGATCGTCGCGATTGCACATTCTGACTTCTCACAGCTGAGTTGCTGGTTCTTTGTTTTTTGGTAATGAGAGAGTTAATTTTACCTAGCTCTTTGCTAAGGCTAGGTGCAGCCTCGCCCGGCTGCTTTTGATTATGTTCTAATTAGTTTCCTTTATATTCCTGCCAGTCTGGGTGTTAGACGCCGGTGAAAGCATTCATGTAGTCTAGCAGACTGGATCGGTTCTGAGAATACCTAAGCTAAGAGCTCCTTAGTTGTTTTTACTCTTACAGCTTATAGTTTTTCTCTGAGACCTTAGGTGTTCCTACTGTGTGTGAGTGTTGTATGTAAGACTTTATTTACTCTATTTCTTGTATGTCTTTCTGTTCATTAACCGTTACCTGTTCATTCCCTTTGGTGGTATTCAGGGTCCTTCTTAGGACTAGAATACAGTTGGCAGGGATTGATAGGAGACAGGGTTTACGCTGGTGGCCTGGACCTCTGTACCTTTAACAGTACCTCCAGGTTGAGGGATTAGTTAGGACCCCAGTTTAGGGTCAGCTTAGACCCCGGTCACCCTCTAGCCGGAGACAGCGTATAACGGATTCCGTTTTGACCCACTGGACATTCTGTCAGGTAAATCTATGTTATCATATATCTATGCGCATGTTATATAGGATGTTGCCCTTTTGATATAGATTACTGACATCACATATATATATCTGCTATACAGCGTGACAGGTAGTCAGTAGCTTTCCTACCTGCTGTCTTCACAGTACCTGCACACATCTTTAGTGAGTAGGGGGTACTTGGCCCTTTGATGTGGAATAGGTCAAAGAATGTTGATCTAGCCAGGGATCGATTACTTTGATCATCCAAGATAGCATACAGTCTTACAGCTTTGTCTCTATGACCCTTTGGGTACACTCTGACAAGGCATATTTTTGAACAGGATCTACTGTCTATTGTCCCTTTACAGACTTCAGTACATTGTGAAGTGATCTCTGGCGTGGCTGCATCAGTGTTCCTTTCCTCCCCGCCATGCTCACTGTCGGCTGGCGTGGTTTGTGTACTCAATGGAGCTGGCCCAGGGTGTAGGGCAGTGTTATGATCTGTGGTGCCACATTCTGTGCATTTTACACTGACTTTGCAATCCTTGGTGAGATGAGTTGTGGATGAGCAGCACTTGTAGCAGATACCGTTCTCTTTCAGGAAGCTTCTGCGATCTGGCATAGATTTTCCTCTGAAGGCTCTGCATTTCAGGAGAGGATGAGGCTTCAGATGGAGCTGGCACTGCTTGTCAGGATCCTGCACCTTTGTCTCTGATTGGGAGCAGCCAGCAGACCTGTAATTAGAACCTGGAGAAGAAACATAAGTCTTGTGCACTGCCACAGACGTTCTGCGTGGGTTTGCAGTTGGTGACGGTGTGGCATATGACAATGCGAAGTCAAAGCTGGGATCGTTTCTGATTCTTGCTTGTTGGTGTACAAAGTCTACAAAAATGGAGAAGGGAGGAAATGGAACACTGTGTTTGTATTTGTACGTGGAACCATGTGTGATCCACCTCTCCTGTAGATTGTAGGGCAACTTTTGGACTATAGGGTTAACACCTCTTGCTGTGTCAATGTATGCAAGTCCTTGTAGATCATCCTCACATTTGGCAACTTGGACCTCCTTTAGCAAGTCACTTAATTCTCTAAGTTTCTGGAGCTCTTTGTTAGATATTTTAGGAAAGTTATTAATTCTTTTGAACAAGGCTCTTTCTATTACCTCTGCTGAGCCGTAACACTCATCCAGCCTCTTCCAGATCTCTTTGAGGCCAGTCTCAGGGCGGTTTATATTAATGTCTCTGATCCTTACTGCATGTTTCACTGACTCTTCCCCCAGGTATTTGACTAAGAGGTCTATCTCTTCCCTGTGTTGTAGCCCCAAGTCTCTAGTGACATTCTGGAAGGAAGCTTTCCAAGCTCTGTAACCTTCAGCTTGGTCAGTGAATTTCATGAGTCCCTTGGCAACCAGATCACGTCATGTGAAGAACTTCGCAAATTCTGTTGTGAATCGGTTGTCAGCAGAGTATACTGGTGATGGGTCACACTGATAGTGGTGTGAGGTGCGTTTGTACCTGTTAGTATCCTCTGGGTGGCGCCAGCCGGTGTCATGATGCTTTAGTATGACGTGCGGCTTGTCAGCAGGGCGATTCACGTTGGTTACCTGGTGAGGGGGAAGGTAGTCATTAGCAGAGTTATTTTGCTCCACGTTTTCGTGTTGGTATCTGTCTTGGAGCTGAGCCTCATGATGACTCTCGCTCTCTTCACTGGAGGTGTCATGATCTTGTTCCGATGCCGGTTCAGGGTTATAGTTCGGATCAGGAAGTCCATTAACATACTGAGATGTGCGTTGTGGTGAATCTTGTAGTGGAAACTCCAGACTTGACGCACTGCTTAGGCTATGCTGCTTAGGGTTTTGCGCGGCTTCTAGAGATTCTGCCTCGGCGAGGGCTGCGGCAGCTTCTCTTTTTGCTGCTAGGCTCTCTAAGGCGGCATCTATGCGTGACTTCTCTAACTGCGCCTTGCTCTCTAGTTCAGCTTTCTCTAACTGCGCCTTGCTCTCTAGTTCAGCTTTCTCTAACTTAAGTCGCATCTCTTGTTCAGCATATCTTGCTCGCATTTCGGCGGCTAGAGCATTTGCGCGGGCAATGGCCATCGCGCTGCTGATGGATGTTGTCTTTGAAGAGACGGAAGTGACAGATTTTGTCCTGTGTGATTTGTGGGACATGGTGTCTTAGCCGTGCAGAGATTGCTGTAGCTATATTAAGTCTCTGTGTAGCCGGTGACTTGAATCTCACTAGGGAGATGGCTGCAGTTTCACTAGATCTTGCAAGCTGGATGGCTGACTTTTCACTGAATTCCACTAGCTGGATGGTCGCCGTTTCACTGTTCTGTCCTCACTGAATGAAGCAGATGTATTGCAGCTTATACAGACAGCTAAACCTTTATATACCGGGGTCCAATAAGGAGTTTGTGATTGAATCTGTGCTTTTATTGAACTTGATATATTGATACGTGCGCGGTGAAACTATAATACAAACATATATACATACAATCAGTACAGGGGTATAATGAAAATACATATACATAATACAGTATGAATAAACATTTGCAGACTAATACCTAACCAGGGCCAGGACTGATTAGACAGGGCTAATATAGGACAGGAATTAACTAGAGAGACATAGGTACATACCGGCGATGCTATCACAAGAGGAGAGGAAAAGATGAGCTGCTTCCTGGATGCAGGCTGAAGGAAAATGGAGGGAAATCTCCCAGCATACATTGCTACGCTACCATCATGCATTGCTAAGCTACCATGATGCATTGCAAAGGAAAAAAAAAGATCTAGCTGAAATGAAAGAAAACATTATAAGAGACTGGTCACTAGAGGGAGCCAAACACTAGATTATCACACTCCTATGTAAAACAGTAAAAATCAAATAAGTCAGAAACGATTGGATGCTGGAGGCAGAACAATACTATTGGAGACTGGAGAGGCTATGTTATATACACTATTGGGGGCTGGAGGAGGCTGTGTTATATACACTATTGGGGACTGGGGTAGGCTGTGTTATATATACTATTGGGGGCTGGGGAGGCTGTGTTATATATACTATTGGGGCTGGGATGGCTGTGTTATATATACTATTGGGACTGGGGAGGTTGTGTAATATACTCTGGAACTCCCTGCCGCAAAACATCAGACTTTCACCAACAACGGAGACCTTCAAGAAAAACCTGAAGACCCACCTGTTCCGACAAGCCTACAACCTGCAATGATCCTCAGTCTACTGAACCATCGCACGACCAGCTCTACCCTCTCCTAGTGTATTCTCACCCATCCCTGTAGACTGTGAGCCCTCGCTGGCAGGGTCCTCTCTCCTTCTGTACTTGTGTGTCCCTTGTCTAGCACATGTTTATTGTATCTGTCTATATTTTTCCCATTTCATATGTAAAGCGCCATGGAATAAATGGCGCTATATAAATGTATAATAATAATAATAATAATAATATACTATTGGGGACAGGGGAGGCTGTGTTATATACACTATTCGGGGCTGGAAGAGGCTGTGTTATATATACTATTGGGGGCTGGGGAGGCTGTGTTATATATGCTATTGGGGCTGGGTAGGCTGTGTTATATACTATTGGGGACAGGGGAGGCTGTGTGATATACTCTATTGGAGGCTGATGAGGCTGTGTTATATATACTATTGGGGGCTGAGGGAGGCTGTTATATATCCTATTGGGGAGGTTGTGTTATATATGCTTTTGGGGAGGCTGTGTTATATATACTCTTGAGGAAGGCTGTGTTATATACTATGGGGGGTACATTATATTCTATGGGGGTTGTTGTTATGATTTGGTAGCAGAGGAGGGCAGGAGCAAAAAACAGCCAAGGCAGCCAGTCACCCAGAGAGGTTGGGAACTAATGAGTTGCAGACGCCTAAACTAACCACACAACTAGAAGCAGCAGTGGGACGTACCTACGGTGACCTAGACGCCGCGACACAGTCGGAGATTTAGCTAAGCCTAAAGATAGAAAGAAGAAAGCTAACTGCCCCGGAGTAGCACCACAAAGGAATAGGTAGCCCCCACACATATAATAGCGGTTAGACAAGATGAAATACAAAAGCAGGCAGAAAATAGAGTAAGCAAACGCTGGGGCCTAAAACTGTCTAGATAGGACAGGATAGGAAGGAACACTGTCTGCAACCCAGCAAAAACCTAAGGAAAAATTCCAACACTTCTGATTACAAAAATGCTGAGACCACATGATCTCGACCCCTGCTAAATCAGATCTCTGGTGTGAACAAGCAGCTACCCGCAGTCACTAAACTAACAGACTGAGCAATAGAACAGAAATAAATGATAAGCAGATACCGGCACAGGCTCCCGCCGGGAGACCCGGCTGACCACACACAGAGATCAAAATAAACTAAGAAAAGCAAAATCACAGAAGCGGGGACTTCCGGGAGGCGAAGCCAAGGAATGGCCGCTTTTTAGCAGAGCTCCCCGCTGGCTTATTCTCATCTGTGGCCATCCCTCCTTTAGTGAGCGGTTAAACAGCATTAATCAGCGGGGGCTTGTCTGTCGAGTCTGCCTCTCCAGGTTCCTCGGGAGGCTCCAGGCGCAGGAGATGCCTTGCAGCGTGGTACAGGCCGCGTGCGAGCTGTGAAGATAGAGGGAAGCTCTGGCACTTGCACAGATAAGAGGTCCCGAACATAACAAGCAACCACCCGCAGGGAGAGAAAAAACAAACAAACAGTGAAGCCCTAAAGATCTGGCCATTATTGCATCTAGGGCCGGAGGTGGTGAGTGCAGTGGCAATAGGGGGAGGGTTAACTACAACAGACGCCATCTCCCTGCCACTTACAGTCCTCAGCAGCATCCCTGCTCTACAGGCTGGTTGTGAGCTGCATTGTTTTAAGTTGCTGACCATCCCATCAGAGGTGACAGAAGCAATAAAGCACTCAAGGTCTTTATTGGCCCCGCTACAGAGCTAATCAGCCTAAGAAGTCACAAGGAGGTTACTTCAGAGACCAGACACAATACAGGACCTAGAGGACAGTTGATATTGATTTTATTAACCCTTTAGCAGCAGTGTAACCTAGTGAAGTCCTCACTCAGTGACACATTAATCTGTTTACAACTTAGAGGTTTATATTTGTCCTCTCTGACTTTCAAGGTTACTTAACCTCTATAAATAAAGGTCAACAGCAATAGACTTCTATACGCTCCATATAGAAGTTACATGCTACATTGCAGATTCTAAAGTAATGTTTCTTAACTGAAACATCACCGCCTTCTATCTTCTCACCATTGTCGCTGGGTATGGATAAATTTGTGGGCAAACAAACTAAAGGAGGCTGTGCCTCTTCTCGAAACCAACAAGGCTCATCCTCGCCTAAATCTACCTTTGATACCAGTAGCAACACTTCTCATTCAATAGCGGAAGCCATCATGGAACGCCTTATGCCCGAAATAGACTCTAGATTTGCCACTCTTCAAAACCTCAATAGACTCTATAATATCACAAGTTAATAGTCAGGGCACCCGCCTGGATGAGGCTGAACAACGTATCTCTGATTTGGAGGATGTTACCAGGGAAATGGAAGAACGTCTAGAGGGAAAAGAGAAAGTCGTCACAGAGATTCAATCCAAAGTGGACGATTTAGAAAACCGATCTAGACGAAATAACTTGAAACTGATAGGACTACCTGAATCCATACATCCCTCTGGATTGCTAAAATTAACATCTGAGACCCTTGGACAAAGAGTAGGTCCACAGAGGGGAAAAGACAATGACAGACCCAGACCGGTGATATTCAAGGTCCTTGACTTTCAAGAAATAATTTGTCTACTCACTGCTTACAGGAAAAAAAAGCACCTATCCTACGAAGGGCACAAAGTTCTGATGTTTCAGGACTATTCGTCTATGGTGACGACAAGACTCAGGGCCTTCAACCCGGTGTGTAAGTTGCTGGCTGACAAAAGCATTAGGTTCGGCCTACAATATCCTGTGATACTGCGCTTCAATCTATCTGGGAAAAACTGGGCTTTCGACGACCCGTGAAGGCTCTGGAGGTTGTCCGGGATACTTCCCAGCCACCATGAGCAAGATCCAGAGTGGCTTACTCAGTGACAATACCATGAATCACATAAGGTGATGTCAACTGACATCTGTTTGTTATGTTGTTGTTTTTTGCTGTATTTTTACCTCTGCGTCTAACGTTGGGATGCGAGTTTAAGGGAAATGTTGAATATGGCACACAATTACAAATTTTGTGGGAGGGGGAGGTTTTTTGGGAGAGGGTCTTTGCATTCGACTTCAGGTAATTAACAATCCAGGAATTCTAATGCCTACTCGCTGGGATACCATTATTATGTAAGGGTTACATCTTATCATATTTCCCGCACTGGCGTGGGTTAATGGTAGATATCAACAGGCAAAAAATGTCCGCTATGACATCTCTCCTTTGGTGTTCCTGGAATGTCAATGGCCTAAATTCCCCAGTCAAAAGGAAAAAATTTTTAAATTATCTGCATCGAGAAAATTTTCATATTGTACTTTTGCAGGAGACACACTGGGTGAAGGGCAACCATCCGGTGTTTTATAGCAAAAAATTTATGTTATGTGCAGAAGCTTCTTTTACTAAAAAACAGAGGGGTGTCGCTATTATGATAAACAGGAATATTGACCATGAGATAGTGGATGTGTTAGAAGATCCTTCAGGGAGGTTTGTCTGCGTTAAGCTGGTTATAGAGGGGACGACCTACAGTGTAATTAATTTTTATGCGCCAAATTCGTCGGATCGGCTCTTTCGGGCTAATGTGCTAAAACAAATCACAGGATGGGACACCTCCCATATGATTGTGGGTGGCGATTTTAATGAGGTACATGACATTGAGATGGATAGATCTAATTCTCAATCTCCTCATATATCTACGCAAGGGAAACTAATACAATCTTTTTAGATCACCTGAGATTGTTGGATGTTTGGAGAGTGCAACACCCTGTTGAGAGAGATTACCCTCACTATTCACATGTTCATAACTCCCATGCTAGAATTGACTACTGGTTGTTGGGCCCCTCACTCATGCCAAAAATCACACATACCAAAATTCTGGACGTGCACATCTCAGATCATGCACCGAATCTATTTTCATAGGAAATAGAGATTCCAGTCATACCTATATCACTCAGATGATTTCAAAAAATTCATACAATTCTCATGGGATACGTACAAATCTGATAACCAAATATATTTTGAAACACCAATTCTTTTCTGGGATACCTCTAAAGCAGTGTTGAGAGGGCAAATAATTGCGTATATATGTAAAAAAAAAAAAAACAGTTGCAGGAGCGGACACTGGCAGCGCAGAGGGCTTTAACCTTAGCATATAAAAACTTTAAATTTAATAATTCACCCTTCATGAAACAACAATATATCGAGGCAAATGAATTGGCAGATGCACTACTTCATGAATGGGCCACTTATAGTATTGATCTCCAAAAGCACAATTTTTTTAAATGGGGCAATAAACCTGGCAAATTACTTGCGTCTCTTACTAGACCATATAGAAAGGCCACAAGGATTCACAAAATTCGGACCAAAGAGGGCAGAGTGTTGACAGAGAATGAGGAGATTGTAGAGGAATTTAGATCATTTTTTTGATTCCCTGTACAAAGCGGAGAAGAGAGAGGGGGACGATATTCTAAACTTTATGCAAACGGAGGTGGCACCTTTACTAACAGAGGAACACAGGGAAATCCTTAATGCTCCTATATCCCCCTTCAGAAGTCATCCAAACTATCAGCTCCTTGAAGCTCTCTAAATCTCCTGGCCCTGATGGGTATAGCAATGAATTTTACAAAATATTGGGAGGAAGTATAGGCACACATCTTTGTGAAGTCTTTAATCAGTTGGTTCGATCGGGGCAGCTCCCGGACCGTTTGAATGAAGCAGACATAATAGTGCTCCCCAAACCGGGCAAAGATCCTCTACTAGTGGAAGGATATAGACCAATCTCGCTTTTAAACTCTGACTTTAAAATTTTCACTAAAATACTAGCGAATAGAGTGCAAAAAATAATCCCCAACCTGATATTGCCTCAACAAATTGGGTTTGTCCACGGTAAATCCATAACATACAACATACGGACGGCTTTGGGAGCTATCTCTTATGGAAAATCTCATGGTTGTTTAGAGTCTATTGTGGTCAGACTGGATGCTGACAAAGCGTTTGACAGGGTTGCATGGGATTATCTCCTCAACATCCTGGAGTTTAGAAACTTTGGTCCATGGTTCTGTGAGGCAATAAAGTCGTTATATAAAAGCCCGGTGTCCAGGCTGGCCATAAATGGTATACTCTCTTCCACATTTGAAATCCAGAGAGGAACGCGTTAGGGCTGCCCCTTATCACCCTTACTTTTTAACCTTGCTTTAGATCCTTTACTTAAAACTCTCCAAAATTCTTCAACATACAGGGGCATAGAGGTAGGCTCCACCTCACTTAAAATTGCGGCATTTGCCAACGATATAATCCTATTTATCTCCAATCCCATTGCGGCAATACCAGTTATCATGGAGGCCATAATAATCATTTTGGCAAATGCTCAGGCTTCAAAGTAAATTATAATAAATCAGAGGGCTCTGTTTGAGCAAGGGAAATTAAATAACTTGACACTTACTTTCCAATGGAGCACATCATCTATCAAATATTTGGGTGTCCACCTCCCGGCAGATTTGGCGTCCTTATACCACATTAATATTAGACCCCTAATTACGTCCATATTTAATTTCTAAACTCCTGGAAACACTTTACTTTGTCTTTTTCCGGAAGAGGTCATTTAATTAAGATGATAATATTTCCAAAACTATTGTATATTTTCCAAACACTACCTATTTTGTTGACTCGAGATGATGTTAAAACTCAACACTGCTTTTAGGAATTTTATTTGGGGAGACAAAAAGCGTACACGCATAGGTCTAATCAAACTACAAGCCCCAAAGGAGGAGGGTGGCATCAATTTCCCAGACATTGCAAAGTACAATCTAGCAGCAAATCTCAGATACACCATTGATTGCTTAAGAGGTAGATCACATTTCGCAAATGTACTTTTAGACCAACAACTAAGTCCTCAGATCTCCTTACCAGCATTACTACATATGGCAAACGATGACCTTATTGCAGACATAAGAAACCACCCCACCTTATGGCAAACTATACAGACGTGGAGGAAATGCAGGAGACTGTCATTTGAGAAGCGATGTCTCTCCTTTTGTGCCCTTTCTGGGTAACCCGGGCTTTATGGGAGGTAAACCACCCTTATCTTACATTGAGTTGGATGGCAGGGTTGCATCTTGGAAGCTGACCTATTAGATGATAGATTCTCCATGCTTGCATTTGGCATAGCAGCACAACGTTTCCCAACATTTGTAAACAAGCCATTCCTTTTTCTTCAAGAATAGCAACGAAGGGTGGAGATAGAGGGAGGAACGCTTTGGATGGCTTCCTTAGGACCGCCAGGGTGCAGATAGCCTCGACAAGCAGTATTTACACACTGTTGCATAAGGATGGTCATGGAAGGGCAAAAAGACAGGTCCAGCACGATGGGTTAATGATATACAGAACATCACTGTCGGGGAAATCTTAGATGCCACTTTGATGCAACGGAAAGTGATCCCCTCCAGCAGTTATGCAGACATCTTTATTACTCCTTCTTAGAGCTTATATTACCCCACACATTAAGTCTAGGATGTCCCCAGTGGGCACATTCACATGCTCCAAATGCGGGACAGGAAATAGACATATTTCATCACATGTGGGGATGCCCCAAAGTGCAAAAAATATGGCAGTCTATCCATGCCGAACTGAAGAATCTTGGTGGGATATTGTTTCCTTTGACGCCGCAATGGGCAATATTTAATATAGCCCTCAACACAAATTCCCAAAACATCTTAAGGCCATGTTGATAATATGGGCCTCAGCTACCAGGAAAAGTATCTTGCAGCATTGGCTGAATCCATTGCCACCACCCAAATCTCTCATATACTCCAAAATAATGTATATTTTTCGAATGGACTGGCTAGACACCCTGACAAATAAAGAGAAAATGACTGGGAAGCGTAAGCGCATGGTCACTGTTCATCCCATCTCTGTCTCAAGACACCAGGGACTAACTAAGGACACATTTTGAAAACACCCAGTGGTATCTCCTTCAGAAAATTAGCGGACATAATCCTATTCCTTGAGCTTGTTGATTGTTAATCAAATGCAGAGTCGTTTTAGGGGTTTATATGTTGGGGGGATGGGAGGGTTGGGGGAGGTACATTTATGAGTATTATGCCTGTCAAATAAGCGTCAAATAAGCTTGATACCTTCAAACCTGTATGACTTACTTTTTGGTAATGCTCTTTAAATCAATATTGTGAGTTTTACGCCTGTCAAATAAGCTTGTTACTTCAAGACTTTTATGATTATCTTTTATTGTAATGCTCTTTAAATCAATAAAACATGTTGAAAAAAAAAACATTTCACATATTCTTAACAGGAAAAAGGCTTCTCCCCTGTGTTAATTCTCTGGTGCTTAACCAAATCTGATTTCTGGTTAAAACATTTCCCACATTCTGATCATGAAAAAGGCTTCTCCCTGTGTGAGTTATCTGGTGATTAACAAAATTTGATTTATAGTTAAAACATTTCCCACATTCTGAACATGAAAAAGGCTTCTCCACTTTGTGAATTCTCTGATGTGCAATAAGATTTGATTTATCTGTAAAACATTTCCCACATTCTGAACATGAAAAAGGCTTCTCCCCTGTGTGAGTTCTCTGATGCTTAACCAAATCTGGTTTAAAGTTAAAACATTTCTCACATTCTGAACATGAAAAAGGCTTCTCCCCTGTGTGAATTTTCTGGTGCTTAACCAAATCTGATTTATGTTTAAAACATTTCCAACATTCTGAACATGAAAAAGGCTTCCCCCCTGTATGACACATCTGGTGCTTAACCAAATACGATTTATAGTTAAAACATTTCCCACATTCTGAACATGAAAAAGGCTTCTCCACTTTGTGAATTCTTTGATGCACAATAAGATTTGATTTATTTGTAAAACATTTTCCACATTCTGAACAGGAAAAAGGCTTCTCCCCTGTGTGAATTCTCTGGTGCATAACAAACTGTGATTTCTGGTTAAAACATTTCCCACACGTGGAACAAGAAAATTTCTCCACTGTGTGAACTTTTTGATGTTTAAGAAAAGATTTTACGAGGGGAAAACTATTTTCATGTTCTGAATTTGAAAATGGCTTACTTGCTTTAGGATCAGTTTGTTTTTTAATGCCTCTTTTGTGACTTTGATTTTCCATAGTAGTCGGTGACGAAGATAGCACTTGTTTCAAAGGATCAGATGAAGGATCTTTGCTGTGAAGGGCTGATGGTATATCTGGAGTAACTGCATTTACTTCAATAGTGTCCTGTGGGATCTCAAATTCACCAGATTGAAAAATGGAAAATGTCAGCTGTCCCTCTGATCTCCTGGTACAATCATCTGCCAAGAATAAAACCAATTATTATTTTTGAATAAAATATCCTTGAAGTATAAACTTGTGAACATTTTCTAGTTAAGTTGCCATTTTTATAGACAGTTTATGTAAAAATATTGAATTATTCACTAAGACAATGACAGTTCACAGTCTAGTACAGTGTTTCTCAACTCCAGTCCTCAGGACCCACCAACAGGTCATGTTTTCAGGATTTCCTTAGTATTGAAAAGGTGATGGAATTAATGCTTGAGCAGGTGATAAAATTATCACCTGTGCAATACTAAGGAAATCCTGAAAACATGACCTGTTGGTGGGTCCTGAGGACTGGAGTTGAGAAACACTGGTCTAATAGAAAACCTCATATGATGAACCAGTGAAGCGTGGTTTTCAACTGTTTGTTCATTCTGCCTTCTAAATATGGAATATAAAGTCACCAAACAATGTTATGTAAGTGAAAATTAAACCAATAAAAACTTCTACTCCTCTAAAAAAAAAAAAAACGAGTCTCCACTAAGGTCCATCATCTGTCAATGTAAAACAGAGATTTCAACATTATTAGTGGCTCAAAGGCTCTTGAAAAGTAACATGCTTCCATTAACCAATCCAGAAAAATCTGCTCTCCCAAAGTCATATCTCCCCCTCATTTCTGAGCCTTGCAGTGTGCCCAAACCACAAATAGCATCTATGTATTTGGCATTACTATAGTAAGAAGAACCCACTTAATTTACGGTATGTGTGTCTCCCGGAGCACAATGTGTTGGGGAATAAAATGGGAAACGTGCAATTTTCACTCTCCAACATCCGCTGTGTACTGATTTCCATAAAATGGCTATGGAGTTAAAATAGTCACTACTGCTAGAGATTAATTCACTGAGACTTCTAATTTCAAAAATGGAGTCACATTATGGGGATTTCTACTGCTCTGGTTCTCTGTCATTTTGTCATATTAGGGCTACTGCAAATGGTGTGTCCCATCTCCTCTGGAACCTGCCCCTGTGACGTCTGCTTCTGTCGCCAGGAGCCACCTTATTCATTCTGCAGCCAGCGCTGGTAGTGAAGATGTGAGAATCAGAAGCTCTGTCCAGCCACTAAGATTAGGGTGCCTTAGACAAGTAGTACCATCCAGTCTGGTAGTTTGAATGTATGTGCTGTCCCGCTGGAGTAATCTGCTCACAGCATCCAGCAACTGCAAAGCCCCACACCCTACTAAAACTTGAAGTATATTGCTGGAAGCTGCCAGATAAAGCCTTGTTCTCCTCTGGTTCATACCTATGTGCTCAGGTCTGAACAACAGCCTGAATAAGCCTCCTGGCCTTATAATCTCTGTTCCATGACCTCACTGAGTGGGCGGAGCTATGGCATGCACTCCCCTTTTGAAAGTTATTAAAAAGTTATGAGTGCCATAACTCGGGCTGCGAGGCTCACAGTGGGATGACAGAAGTATTGTAGGTTTTCAGACAAAATTAGCTTTCATTTAAGTCTAAACATGGTGTGGCTGTGTGGCACGGTTGGGTCGAAATCCATTTCTCGGCTCCTGCTGGTGGCCGGAGTTTCAAAACCCTCCGGTGGGCAGCTCTACCGATGTAGATGCCAAAAATTTAATTTTCTCGCCTCTACGAATACTCGGTGTTATGATATTCCAGTTTGCAAGGACAAAGAGAACATGTGCTTCAAGAACTGCTTCCCACCAGTTTTAGGGTCCGAAACTACTGTGTGCTTACTGGCACACTAGGGTCTCACATTACACAGCTGCATAGCAGGGGAGAAAGACGGGGGGCCGCAGCTTATTGAGGGGGAATGTCTGTGAGCTGTGCCAGCATGTCAATTCCAAACCCAGGAGATGCAGCAGAGCTATGTATGTGTGATTGAACAATAAGGAATCACGCTATATTTCCTGACAGTCAGAGTCTCCAAATCCCTGGGGGTAGGTGGATCTGCCAGGTTGTAAGTTATATAGAAAAGGGCTTTCAATCCCAAACTCATTAAAGCAGGTTTTCGTGGAGGAGAATGTTGTGGTTCAGAGGCAAAATGGTGATCACACGATTGTGATACGACCGGACTACACCATCGCTAAAGCAGCCACAGCCGGTGACTGAGAAGAATCTGTGACTTCTCTTCATTTAGTTGTTACTACTCACCTGGGTAGTCATATGTAGAAATCTCCACTTTACTCCGCTTATCACCCCTCACATATGTCTCTCTAGTATTAATATGGGTCAGATCTTCACCCTGAAACAAATATTGTAAAAGTCACAGACAGATGGAGAAGTCACATCTATGATCAGCTCTAAATCTGCCATCTCCACCGCTCTCATTACACAAGTATAAAACATATAATACTGGTGGATAAAACAAGACTGAGTACAAGATCTTCACAGCAGTCTACACAACATATGGGACATCTCATGACACCTTCTCGCCATCTACCTGATGATCCTGAGGAACATTGGGATCTTCTTGTTTACAGTCCTGTGGAATAAGAGGACGGGGACATCTGTCTGGTGTTGTCCTCTTACTGGATAGATCTGGAGGAAACACGTACACGGACTGAATTTAATCTTTACATATAATTATAGGCTGTGTGTATTTAGTCCTGTCTATTACCTGGTGATGTGAGGGGCTAGGAAACTTCCATCATGACGTCCTTGTACAGATCTTTGTGTCCTTCTAAATACTCCCACTCCTCCATGGAGAAATAGATGGTGACATCCTGACACCTTATAGGAACCTGACACATACAATGATACCATCATCCCCTGATCCCTTCATAGCGTTACTGTATAATGTCCCAGCATTCCCAGCAGTGTCACCTCTCCAGTCAGAAGCTCAATCATATTGTAGGTAAGTTCTAGGATCTTCTGGTTATTGATGTCCTCATGTATCAGGGGGTGAGGTGGAGGCCGTGTGATTGGGCTCATGCATCTTCCACATCCCTCAGACACAGGGTCCTGACAGCGCTCACTAGAGGTCTTCTTCACTACTGTGTAATCCTGGTTACGGAGAGACACATTAATAAATCTCACTACAGACATTTCCAGAGTCCTCACCTCTCCAGTTCTGTCCATCTGTTATTCCCATAGACAACAATGATGTAATGTGACATCATCAGAATCTCTCACCTCTCCAGTAAGCCGGAAGAGGATCTCTAGGGTGAGGTGTAATATCCTTTCCGCCATCTTGTTTTTGTCCATATTCAGCTTTAATGGGTAAATCAGGAAAATTCTCTTATATAGAAGATCTTCACTGAGAGGATCCGATATTGTAGAGACCTGAATGAGAAGATGAGCCGATGTAACATCATTAAAAGGGAAACATATGAGATTTATTATTTTACAGTAATTAGTTTTCTTCTTTACATCTACTAATAAAACCTATATATTTAGTCCACAGACAACAAGCAGTTTCTTCCTCGGAGTCGGCAGCTGAATAAGTTTCTCATAGACTCATCTTCCATAACGCTAATTCTCCTCTCATTTCCCGACCCTGGAATCGGCATTAGTAATACTGCAGGAGATATTCATTACATGTGACAGGAGAAATACCTACTTCATGATGAGGACGACATCTTCATCTTCTACTACGGCTCTAGAAACATATTAGTCCAGAGTCGTCACTGACTCCATCACCACCGGCGTCTATATGAATGTTTCCCGTCTTCCCGCACTGTAATATTCTATCATGTTAGATCTCAGGTCTGATTCACACAGAAGTTTGAGGCTTTTAGAAAAGCTTGTTTTAAGAACATCAAGACAGGAGATATCTTATGCCAGATTCTCCTTGTAAAGTGTTTTTTTTCCCTCTGGATATGTTTTTTTTTAGCATTTTCGCTTTAGCTTCTATATATTACATGAAAAACACAAAAAACAAAATAAAGTTAGGGATAGAGGTACTGTGGGAAAATTAAACTGTGTGGGAATCAAGAAAGGGGCTGTACGGCATCAAGAATGGGGATAACTGAGGATTTATTACCTAGTGGTAGCATATTGTGTGGGGCATCTTGTACTGTCATAATCTGTATGGTGGTACTGGGGGAACATTATACTGTGTGGGGGCCAAGAAAGAGGCCTCGTACTATGAGAGTAAGGCCGGGGTCACACTTGCGAGAAACTCGTACCTCAATATCGGGCACTGCCGCCGGCACTCGGACCGGAGGGTTCAGCCCCATAGAAATACATGCAGACGTACACTCCGGTCCCGAGTGCCGGGTATTGAGGTGCAAGACTCGTGCGAGTTACTCCAAATTGTGACCCCGGCCTAATACATGTTTTCTTGGTCCCAGTCTTTCATAGTTGGGTCATTTGTATCTCTCAGCGGAAAAAGAACAAAACCATTGTGATTCTTATAAGGTGACAACACAAAACCCCCTAAATATAACATTTATAACAACCCCACAATCTGTGACTCTTCAGGGTAAATCGCTCTCTCACCATTGGATTAGAGCTGATACTATGAAGCTAAAGGGACTAAACAGACTTTCTGTCACCTCCATAAAGGGAAAAAAAAAAATCATAGAGAATAATGGAGCCTCCAGCACCGACCTCCACCCGCAGAGCCACACTCCACATAGAGAATAATGGAGCCTCCAGCACCTACCTCCACCCGCAGAGCCACACTCCACATAGAGAATAATGGAGCCTCCAGCACCGACCTCCACCCTCAGAGCCACACTCCACATAGAGAATAATGGAGCCTCCAGCACCTACCTCCACCCGCAGAGCCGAACTCCACATAGAGAATAATGGAGCCTCCAGCACCGACCTCCACCCGCAGAGCCGCACTCCACATAGAGAATAATGGAGCCTCCAGCACCTACCTCCACCCGCAGAGCCGAACTCCACATAGAGAATAATGGAGCCTCCAGCACCAGGGTGGATTTGATTTAAATCAATCTGATTTAAATCACGATTTAAATCACTAGTCAGTAAGGCTTGATATAAATCAGTGATTTAAATCAAAGTTTCTACCTAAACTAGTTCTTGCTACTTTAACATGCAAGTAGATGAAGATTTTTAGAATCACTTTATATATTACTTTTTTCTCCCCAGTTTAATGGGTTAATCATTCATATTTGGACACCACTGTTCTGTTGTACTTAGGAAGGAGAAAAATAATCCTGACCTTAATAACAATTTAAATAGATTTATTCAACTGAAACAATAACAACATTACAGCATAAGTTATTTGCTTAAACAAACATCCATGTTTGTTAACTAATTTGGCTAAACAAAATATATATATATTTTAAGAAACTTAGACTGTCAGCCCAGCCGACACATGAAAAACTTAAATACTACTGTCCCTGCTGTCCTCTGTAGCTCACTCGTCGTCATCTTCATCATCATCTTCTTCTTTGTTCCTATTCATAATCTGGAAAAGAAAAACAAGCTTTCCTGCTTTATTGGGTCCCAACCGATTTCTCAATTTAGAATGAATGAGTCCAAAGGAAGAGAATATTCTTTCAACGCCTGCAGAAGAAGCTACTGCTGTTAAAAGTGAAATCATTACTTGAACAGTCTCTAAATCCAAGCGCTTAAGTGACTTCCACCAGTTTACTGGTGTGACCTTCCTTAAAATATCTTCAGCAAACATATATTTCTTGAATGGTTCCCCCTTAGCTCTGAAGTTTATTATACTTGGCATTAAAGATGGATGATTGCTGGATACCCATGTCATAGCTAACTCCTCTTCCTCAGCACTTAGGTTTTGACCCTGATATTGGATATTGACAATATTTGCCAAAAAATGAGCTGGAGTCAGTGCTTGTCCCATTCGTTTGTTTACTGCTTTGTAATTTTTCCCGACCCATGACGCCACCGTCGGTGTCATGCTATAAATCATGTTACTGCGGGTCGGGGGTCCGGGGTCACTGAAAGGTCACCCGACCCGCAGTAACAGGACCCTTACTGCATCACCACAGGGGGGTTGGCTTAACCCCCACGTGGCCACGATCGCTCTGATTGGCTGTTAAAAGTGAAACTGCCAATCAGAGCGATTTGTAATATTTCACCAATGAAACTGGTGAAATATTACAATCCAGCCATGGCCGATGCTGCAATAGCATCGGCCATGGCTGGAGACCGCGATCAGACCCCCCCCACACCATGTCACGGCGGTGATCGGCCGCCGCCATCGAAAGATGGCAGCGATCGGTCACCGCCGTCGCTGTCTGCTCCCCTGCTCCTGCGATCACCCCCCCTCCCCTTCCGATCCCCCCCCCTCACCTTCCGACGTCCCCTACTCACCTCTCCCGGTCCACCGATGTCCCTGGATCCGTCCCGGCGGCTGCCCGGGATTCTTCATGGGCGCCGCCATCTTGGAAAATGGCGGGCGCATGCGCAGTGCGCCCGCCGGCCGGCGCATGCGCAGTGCGCCCTCCATTGTAAAAAAATTTATTTTGATCACTGTGATAAACTGTCACAGTGATCAAAATAAAAAAAAAAGTAAATGAACCCCTCCCCGTCATAGGTAGGGACAAATAATAAAAAAAATAATTTTTTTTTTTTTTCCTAGCGGATTTCGCTGCTGATCCGCGGCGGATTTCGCTGCTGATCCGCGGCGGATTTCGCTGCTGATCCGCGGCGGATTTCGCTGCTGATCCGCTACTGATTTCGCTGCTGATTCGCGGCGGATTTCGCTGCTGATTCGCGGCGGATTTCGCTGCTGATCCGCGGCGGATTTCGCTGCTGATCCGCGGCTGATTTTGCTGCTGATTCCCTTTGGATTCGCTGCTGAACCGCGACTGATTCCGCTGCAGATCCGCGGCGGATTTCGCTGCTGATTCCCTTTGGATTCGCTGCTGATCCGCGACTGATTCCGCTGCGGATCCGCGGCGGATTTCGCTGCTGATCCGCGGCGGATTTCGCTGCTGATCCGCGGCGGATTTCGCTGCTGATCCACGACTGATTTTGCTGCTGATTCGCTGCGGATCCGCGGCGGATTTCGCTGCTGATTCGCGGCAGATTTCGCTGCTGATCCGCGGCTGATTTCGCTGCTGATTCCCTTTGGATTCGCTGCTGATCCGCGACTGATTCCGCTGCGGATCCGCGGCGGATTTCGCTGCTGATTCCCTTTGGATTCGCTGCTGATCCGCGGCGGATTTCGCTGCTGATCCGCGGCGGATTTCGCTGCGGATCCGCGGCTGATTTCGCTGCGGATCCGCGGCTGATTTCGCTGCTGATCCGCGGCTGATTTCGCTGCTGATCCGCGGCGGATTTCGCTGCTGATCCGCGGCGGATTTTGCTGCTGATCCGCGACTGATTTTGCTGCGGATCCGTGGCTGATTATCTGCCGATTCATCTGCGCTTGCGGGTATAGCATAACGCGATCGCGTTATGCTATACCGTTACCAGCCGGTCAACGCTACGTGTTGAACGGGCTGGTAAAACGCAATATGAACCCAGCCTTAGGGTTAGAACTAGGGTTAGGGTTAGCATTAGGGTTAAGGTTAGAATTACGGTTAGGGTTGGAATTTGAGTTAGGGTTGGAATTTGAGTTAGGGTTGGAATTTGAGTTAGGGTTGGAATTTGAGTTAGGGTTGGAATTTGAGTTAGGGTTGGAATTTGAGTTAGGGTTGGAATTTGAGTTAGGGTTGGAATTTGAGTTAGGGTTGGAATTTGAGTTAGGGTTGGAATTTGAGTTAGGGTTGGAATTTGAGTTAGGGTTGGAATTTGAGTTAGGGTTGGAATTTGAGTTAGGGTTGGAATTTGAGTTAGGGTTGGAATTTGAGTTAGGGTTGGAATTTGAGTTAGGGTTGGAATTTGAGTTAGGGTTGGAATTTGAGTTAGGGTTGGAATTTGAGTTAGGGTTGGAATTAGGTTTATGGTTAGAGTTGGGATTAGGGTTTGTATTAGGGTTAGGTGTGTGTAGGGGTTAGGGTTGGGGTTAGGGGTGTGTTGGGGTTAGTGTTGGAGTTAGAATTGAGGGGTTTCCACTATTTAGGCACATCAGGGGGTCTCCATACGCGACATGGCGCCACCATTGATTCCTGCAAATTTTGCGTTCAAAAAGTCAAACAGTGCTCCCTTTATTCCAAGCCCCGACGTATGCCCAAACAGTGGTTTATCCCCACATATGAGGTATCAGCGTACTCAAGAAAAATTGCATAACAACTTTGGGGGTTCTAATTTCTCCTGTTAACATTGGGAAAAAAAATTGGGGACTAAAAATTATTTTTGTGGAAAAAAAAAATGATTTTATATTTTCACGGCTCTGCGTTATAAACTTCTGTGAAGGACTTGGAGATTCAAAGTGCTTATCACACATCTATAGGAGTTCCTTGGGGGATCTAGTTTCCAAAATGGGGTCACTTGTGGGGAATTTCTACTGTTTAGGCACATCAGGGACTCTGCAAACGTAACATGATGCACGAAGACCATTCCATCAAGTGGGCATTTCAAAACGTCACTACTTCCCATCCGAGCCCCGACGTGTGCCCATACAGTAGTTTTCTCCCACATATGGGATATCAGCATACTCAGGACAAATTGGACAACAACTTTTGAGGTCTAATTTCTCATGTTACCCTTGGGAAAATAAAAAAATTGGGGACTAAAAGATCCTGATTGTGGAAAAAATATGATTTTTTTTATTTTCATGCCCGGGCGTTATAAACTTCTGTGTAGCCCTTGGGGGTTCAAAGTGCTCACCACACATCTAGATAAGTTCTTTCCGGGTCTAGATTCCTAAATGGGGTCACTTGTGGGGAGTTTCTACTGTTTAGGCACATCAGGGGCTCTGCAAACGTAACAAGATGCCCGCAGACCATTCCATCAAGTCGGCATTTCAAAGCGTCACCACATCCCTTCCGAGCCCTGACGTGTGCCCAAACAGTGGTTCCTCCCCACATATAAGTACTAGCGTACTCAGGACAAACTGGACAACAACTTTTGGGGTCCAATTTCTCCTGTAACCATTGTGAAAATAAAAAATAGTTGGCTAAAAAATCATTTTTTGAGAAAAAAAATGATTTTTTATTTTCACGGCTCTGCGTTATAAACTTCTGTGAAGCACCTGGGGGTTCAAAGTGCTCACTATGCATCTAGATAAGTTCCTTAGGGTGTCTAGTTTCCAAAATGGGGTCACTTGTGGGGGAGCTCCAATGTTTAGGCACACAGGGACTCTCCAAATGCGACATGGCAATCGCTAAATATTCCAGCATATTTTCCATTCAAAAAGTCAAATGGCGCTCCTTCCCTTCTGAGCCCTGCCGTGCGCCCAAACAGTGGTTTATGACCACATATGAGGTATCTGTGTACTCAGGAGAAATTGCCCAACAAATTTTAGGATCCAATTTATACTGTTGCCCATGTGAAAATGAAAAAAAACTGAGGCTAAAAGAAAATTTTTGTGAAAAAAAAGTACTTTCTTTTTTTTACGGATCAATTTGTGAAGCACCTGGGGGTTCAAAGTGCTCACTATGCATCTAAATAAGTTCCTTAGGGGGTCTAGTTTCCAAAATGGGGTCACTTGTGGGGGAGCTCCAATGTTTAGGCACACAGGGACTCTCCAAATGTGACATGGCAACCGCTAAATATTCCAGCATATTTTCTATTCAAAAAGTCAAATGGCGCTCCTTCCCTTCTGAGCCCTGCTGTGCGCCCATACAGTGGTTTATGACCACATATGAGGTATCTGTGTACTCAGGAGAAATTGCCCAACAAATTTTAGGATCCATTTTATCCTGATGCCCATGTAAAAATGAAAAAATTGATGCTAAAAGAAAATTTTTGTTGGAAAAATTAAAATGTCCATTTTTTCCTTCCACGTTGCTTTAGTTCCTGTGAAGCACCTGAAGGGTTAATAATCTTCTTGAATGTAGTTTTGAGTAGCTTGAGGGGTGCAGTTTTTATAAAGGTGTCACTTTTGGGTATTTTCTGCCATATAGACCCCTCAAAGTGACTTCAAATGTGAGGTGGTCCCTAAAAAAAATGGTTTTGTAAATTTTGATGTAAAAAGGAGAAATCGCTGGTCAACTTTTAACCCTTATAACTTCCTAACAAAAAAAAATGTTCCCAAAATTGTGCTGATGTAAAGTAGACATGTGGAAAATGTTATTTACTAACTATTTTGTGCCACATAACTCTCTGGTTTAACAGAATAAAAATAAAAAAATTTAAAATTACAAAATTTTCAGAAGTTTCGCCAAATTTCCATTTTTTTCACAAATAAACGCAAAAATTATCGACCTTAATTTACCACTAACATGAAGCCCAATATGTCACAAAAAAACAATCTCAGAATCGCTAAGATCCGTTGAAGCGTTCCTGAGTTATTACCTCATAAAGGGACACTGGTCAGAATTGCAAAAATGGGAAAGGTCTTTAAGGTCAAAATAGGCTGGGTCATGAAGGGGTTAATTCTGTCCATGTGTAGTTCTGTTTAAGTGTTCACTCAGTTCCTTCCAAATTTCAACAGCATCCGCAATAAAACAGCTATTTTTCTGTATTTTGTTTAAAGCTTGAGAGATGGGTTTCAGGAAGCTCAGCATATGTTCAACATTTCTCTTAAGCCCAATGTTGAGGATTTTGGCTGTGACAGTGCCATCTATTTTATCTCGATTCTCTTCACAAAGTGTCATCAGAATAGGCCAGTTTTTGATATACTGCTCAAAACAGTCCACCACAGAGTTCCATCTAACATCTTGTGTGAGCGTTAGCTTGGTTCCACCCATCCTTTTCAGAGCTGCTGCAGCAAAATGATTATTACGGAAGTATTTAGCAATTTCAACAACATTAGCCTTTATTTCTGGAACACTTTCACTTAAGTCTTTGGCTAAGAGGTGCAGCAAATGAGCACTGCAACCATATGTTATTAGCTTTGTATTCCCTCCCTGCTCTTCTAAATTTCTTCTCATCTTGGATACGTTTGCAGCATTGTCAGTGACCAAACTGCGTACTAGACATTTGAATTTTTGTTCACATGTTGTTATAGCTTTTACTGCCACTTCTTGTAAGTATTCTGCTGTGTGTGCATTTCCTGACGTATCAGTTGTTTGTGCAAGGAAGACTTTACCTTCTGTTGTTATACAAGCACATACAATAGGATCATTGTGGACATTACTCCACCCATCAATACTTAGGTTAACAATTTTACCCTCCAGAGCTGTTGCACATTGCTCCATTTCTCTGTCATACACTTGATCCAGCAGTTTCCCTGCAACATCAGCTCTGCTGGGTGGACTGTATCCTGGTCTCAGTGACTGAACCATATTAATGAAATGTGGGTTCTCAGTCAGACGGAAAGAAGAGTTCGTTGCATAAATAAACTGGGCAATTTTTTCATCAATCAACTCTTTTTCTAATCTGCTAGTTCTTATCACAAACCTATCTATGGTGGTTCCAGGAGGTAAAGGTTTTTTCTTCCTTTTGGGTGATGGTGATATGTGGCTGTGGGTGTCTGATGATGATGCTGCTGCTAATGAAGCACTATCCTGGATGGATAACTCTGAAACTGTAGAACAGGATGATGGTGATCTTGGAGGTGGATAGTTTCCAGAATCCATGAATTCCCCTAAACAAAAAAAGTCAATGCTGTTATCTTATTGTTTATACAATTTCTGTTTATTGTACACAACACAGCACTGCCCCAAAAGGAATATTTGTTTTTCTTCATAACTGTACCAAATGACAGTAACATGCAGTAATAAGAAATATAATTTTTCTCACACATGACAGTTCAGTCTTTAGAAATAGGATTCAATAAAAATGTTTATCAACCTGAAGATCCTGCCTGTTCAGAAGTGTTTCTTTGGTCATCTTCATCACCGCACTTCTCATGATGTTGCCTCATTCGTGCCACCAGGCCTTGCATCTCTTTGTTGCATCATTTGCATTTTGCACGCATGCCTGCCTTACCGATAGGCGAAGGAGCTTCATTAAAATATTCCCAAACTGGGTCTCTTTTACAGCCTGCTGCCATTATAAGGAAAGAATGTAATAAACCTCAGATCGTACATACAAACAGATCCAGACTTGTCTGTCTGTGGCTATGCTGCAGTATTGTGCTCAAAGTTTCACTTTCATTTTCTTGTCTGCTTGCCCTTCCTCCTCCTCACACTTAGATTCACATTCTTCTTGTGTTGTGCAGATCTATTCCACTCCAAACAATCAGAAACATATTGTCTAACTTCTTGGACTTGGCACTGAAGGGGTTGATTCTGTATTCATATAGGTTTGTAGAACAATAGGATTAAGGTCTTTTTCTCAACTCTCTTCATGTTGTAACATTTTTGCCGTGAAGAAGAGGCTGGGACCTCTGCGGAGTCAAATTCAGTTTTGAGAACTGCGTAAGTAAAGCGAGCGTCTGTGATAATATAGGAGAGAAACTGCCCACTAATCCTACAGAAACCTCTGGAAGAGCATGGCATTGTGAATGTTACACATATACAGCCTTTATTCTACTGAGTTAAACAACTCAGCTTTATCTCATGATGGAAGAACCTTTGGATGGTAAAATATTTTCCTCAAAAAGCAGTTTAATGAAAAAAAATCCGATTTAAATCAAATAAAAAAAATCCGATTTTTTTGATTTTTTTAAAAAAATCATTGATTTTTATCCACCCTGTCCAGCACCGACCTCCACCCGCAGAGCCGCACTCCACATAGAGAATAATGGAGCCTCCAGCACCTACCTTCATCCGCAGAGCGGCACTCCACATAGAGAATAATGGAGCCTCCAGCACCAACCTCCACCCGCAGAGCCGTACTCCACATAGAGAATAATGGAGTCTCCAGCACCTACCTCCACCCGCAGAGCCACACTCCACATAGAGAATAATGGAGCCTCCAGCACCGACCTCCACCCGCAGAGCCGCACTCCACAGAGAATAATGGAGCCTCCAGCACCTACCTCCACCCGCAGAGCCGCACTCCACATAGAGAATAATGGAGCCTCCAGCACCTACCTCCACCCACACTCCACATAGAGAATAATGGAGCCTCCAGCACCGACCTCCACCCACAGAGCCGCACTCCACATAGAGAATAATGGAGCCTCCAGCACCGACCTCCACCCGCAGAGCCGCACTCCACAGAGAATAATGGAGCCTCCAGCACCTACCTCCACCCGCAGAGCCGCACTCCACATAGAGAATAATGGAGCCTCCAGCACCTACCTCCACCCACACTCCACATAGAGAATAATGGAGCCTCCAGCACCGACCTCCACCCGCAGAGCCGCACTCCACATAGAGAATAATGGAGCCTCCAGCACCTACCTCAACCCGCAGAGCCGCACTCCACATAGAGAATAATGGTGCCTCCAGCACCGACCTCCACCCGCAGAGCCACACTCCACATAGAGAATAATGGTGCCTCCAGCACCTACCTCCACCCGCAGAGCCACACTCCACATAGAGAATAATGGTGCCTCCAGCACCGACCTCCACCCGCAGAGCCGCACTCCACATAGAGAATAATGGAGCCTCCAGCACTGACCTCCACCCGCAGAGCCACACTCCACATAGAGAATAATGGAGCCTCCAGCACCGACCTCCACCCGCAGAGCCACACTCCACATAGAGAATAATGGAGCCTCCAGCAATGACCTCCACCCGCAGAGCCACACTCCACATAGAGAATAATGGAGCCTCCAGCACCGACCTCCACCCGCAGAGCCACACTCCACATAGAGAATAATGGAGCCTCCAGCACAGACCTCCACCCGCAGAGCAGCACTCCACATAGAGAATAATGGAGCCTCCAGCACCAACCTCCACCCGCAGAGCCGTACTCCACATAGAGAATAATGGAGTCTCCAGCACCTACCTCCACCCGCAGAGCCACACTCCACATAGAGAATAATGGAGCCTCCAGCACCGACCTCCACCCGCAGAGCCGCACTCCACAGAGAATAATGGAGCCTCCAGCACCTACCTCCACCCGCAGAGCCGCACTCCACATAGAGAATAATGGAGCCTCCAGCACCTACCTCCACCCACACTCCACATAGAGAATAATGGAGCCTCCAGCACCGACCTCCACCCACAGAGCCGCACTCCACATAGAGAATAATGGAGCCTCCAGCACCGACCTCCACCCGCAGAGCTGAACTCCACATAGAGAATAATGGAGCCTCCAGCACCTACCTCAACCCGCAGAGCCGCACTCCACATAGAGAATAATGGTGCCTCCAGCACCGACCTCCACCCGCAGAGCCACACTCCACATAGAGAATAATGGTGCCTCCAGCACCTACCTCCACCCGCAGAGCCACACTCCACATAGAGAATAATGGTGCCTCCAGCACCGACCTCCACCCGCAGAGCCGCACTCCACATAGAGAATAATGGAGCCTCCAGCACTGACCTCCACCCGCAGAGCCACACTCCACATAGAGAATAATGGAGCCTCCAGCACCGACCTCCACCCGCAGAGCCACACTCCACATAGAGAATAATGGAGCCTCCAGCAATGACCTCCACCCGCAGAGCCACACTCCACATAGAGAATAATGGAGCCTCCAGCACCGACCTCCACCCGCAGAGCCACACTCCACATAGAGAATAATGGAGCCTCCAGCACAGACCTCCACCCGCAGAGCAGCACTCCACATAGAGAATAATGGAGCCTCCAGCACCGACCTCCACCCGCAGAGCCACACTCCACATAGAGAATAATGGAGCCTCCAGCACCGACCTCCACCCGCAGAGCCGCACTCCACATATATGGCCGCTCTGTGCACAGGACCTGTGATGAGGTCACAGGAGGGGAGGAGTCAGGGGTCACATGATCAGGGGCCTCAGTGGATGTAACTTTTTTATTATAAAATTATAAACAATACATCATAATAAATAATAAACTGTACAGAAATAAAACATAGCTAAAATATGTAATGGAAACAAAAGAAATCAGCATCAAATAAACCATAAAGTCCAGAGTCCTTCGTCCTTTCCAAACTATTGCAGCTTCCAAAGGAACATTCCCCCTAACCAAAATTATATATAAAACATAAAAGAAACATGCACACACACTGACACACACTCACGCACCCCCAAAAAAAAAGAAAGGAAAAAGGCCTCAGCTGGCCATACATACAACTCAACCTATATACACTCTAATATATACACAATAAGGGCCTTTGCACATTGCGGATTTGCCTGCGGATTTTTCCGCACCAAAACTGCACCTCTTGGCAGAAAACGCAGGCGCGGTTTTGACGTGGTTTTTGCCGCGGTTTTGATGCGGTTTTGACGTGGTTTTGGCGCGGTTTTGATGCAGTTTTGACGTGGTTTTGGCGCGGTTTTTGCCGCGGTTTTGATGCGGTTTTGACGTGGTTTTGGCGCGGTTTTGATGCGGTTTTGACGTGGTTTTGGCGCGGTTTTGATGCGGTTTTGACGTGGTTTTGGCGCGGTTTTGACGTGGTTTTGGCGCAGTTTTAACGTGGTTTTGGCGCGTTTTTTGGTGCGGTTTTGACGTGGTTTTGGCGCAGTTTTAACGTGGTTTTGGCGCGTTTTTTTGGCGCGGTTTTGACGTGGTTTTGGCGCAGTTTTAACGTGGTTTTGGCGCAGTTTTGACGTGGTTTTGGCGCGGTTTTGACATGGTTTTGACGCGGTTTTGACGTGGTTTTTGGCGCGGTTTTGACGTGGTTTTGGCGCAGTTTTAACGTGGTTTTGGCGCGTTTTTTGGCGCGGTTTTGACGTGGTTTTGGCGCAGTTTTAACGTGGTTTTGGCGCAGTTTTGACGTGGTTTTGGCGCGGTTTTGACATGGTTTTGGCGCGGTTTTGACGTGGTTTTTGGCGCGGTTTTGACGTGGTTTTGGCGCGGTTTTGATGTGGTTTTTGGCGCGGTTTTGATGCGGTTTTCCATTGTGGTTTTGCCTTTGAATTGTCTGCGTTTTTATAGCAATAAAGATATATAAACTTTGACAAACTTGACTGAGGAGAAAAAAAAAGTGATGTCATTTCCTTGTCCAACCCCTTCTCTTCTCCATTTTGCTATAACTAAGCAAGGATGAGTGGCAGCTTCAATGAGCAGCAGAGCGCCCCGTGCACTGAACAGCATAGCGCACAGCGCTTAGGGCTCCGCAGGCCATACAGAATATTGATGCTAGGGCAGGGGCGTAACTAGGAACGGCAGGGCCCCACAGCAAACTTTACAATGGGCCCCCCCCCTCGCGCGCGTTGCCAATCCCGGTCTACCCAAGTTGTGTTAAGAAAGATACCTTTATTATCCAAAATTAGAGGTTTTTGGAGTAATGATAGTGAAATAACAGAAAATAACCAACTCCCAGGAAGCAACTGAGGTAGTGACGAAGGTAGGCTTTCTCCAGAGTAAATGTGTGAAGAAACTTGTAATCCAGCCTGCAAATTGCTTTCAAAACAGATGATTTATTCAGTAGAACAACAGTCCGGTATACAGAATAATCTAAGATTGTTCTGTATACCGTACTTTTGTGCTACTGAATAAATCATCCATTTTGAAAGCAATTTATGGGCTAGATTACAAATTTCTTCTTCACAAGAATAATGCAACATAATTACCTTATTCATGACCTTGTAGGTCAATCAAGACAATGAAATCTGTAAAAGCACAGATATGCAGACATTTTTCAAATCACTCAATTGGGTGGATGCAAACACATAATGCTTCATTAAAAACTTACCTGAAACCTGAAGCACGTTTCATCTTGTTTGATTATATGTTCAGTGTAAATGTGTAAGTCAAACCTATGGCCCAATGGAAATATCAATAATGTTCCATAAAAGTTGTATAGAATGTACTACTTTCTAAACTTATAAATAAAACCAAAAAAACTCACTTGAAACTGGAAGGAATACCGTGTTTCCCCGAAAGTAAGCACTACCGCGATGTGTAATTTCACAAACGTTTTAAAATTTTTACAATTTAGACGTGCAAACAAAGCAACCTACAGGTCAAAGAAGAAAAATAATTGTTATATAATGCATCAGTTTTCTACATTATAAATTGTAGCAATTTAGCTTTTAACTATGTATTAACAACTTTAATTCTATACTTACATCAACATTCAAAACACTCAAACAAATTGTCAAACGATGGATAAACCTAGAGGAAATAAACAATAAAACACTTATTTACTGCTTGAAGAGACTGTACAGACTCAAGAAGCAAGAGCCTAAAGTCATTGCGACATTGCTATAAATCAATCAAGCAGTTCAAGCCAGATTGGTGGCGTAAACTTTGCTAAAAAAAGTGTTGCACGGTCATTTGAGCAATGTTTTACAGATAATCACATAACAAAAATCTACATAGTGCAACAATTACGCCAAAAATGGATATGCCAATTGTGGTAAATTACAAAGAAATTGACACAAAATGGCATGCTAAAGTAAGCCAACCAATAGATGGTGCAAACTATGACTAGACAGTCTTATAATGCACCAGATTTGTCATTCAGCATGCTAGTCATTTATAAATCTGGAGCATTTAAAGACTGTCTAGTTATAGTTGGCACTGCCACTCCAATATTAATAAATTAGCCCACTTGTGTCACAATGACTATAGCTGCTACTTCACCACCAGGGCTGCATATACAGTGTAACCTCTGCAAAAGACCACATCTTTATGAAGACACCCCTTAACGCAAAACAGATTTCTTGGGACTGATTGAATTTTGTCATATATTTGTGAATATAGGCCACTTTCTTAGATCACTGTTGAAAGTAATTTTGGGATGGTCATCTCAGTGGTTTCACTGTATCTCATCAACCATGGTATAGTACAGAAAATTGTCACCCCTTTCAGGAGTGTAACCTTAAATCAAACATACATATAATTTTAAACAGAAACTGTGTTAGTAAAACTGTTAGTTCAACTGGAAACTGGTGACTGTTAAAGAGTAATTTTTTTTATTTTTAATTTTAAAGTGAAGGTGATGCAACACCAGTGAACCCCCGAATCACCGCAGGTCTTCGAAGCAGGATCCTGCCTGTTTTTCATAGAAGGGGAGTGGCAACCCCAGCAGAGCAGGTCTGTCCAGCTCTGTGTCTGAGGCAGCATGTCCTTAGTTAAGGGAGCTAATCAGGTCCCTCAGTGAGTGTAGTTGTGTGTGATGAGTGTGATTGTCACATAAACCTACACCCATGTCTCTAGTCTACCTTTGGGTGATAGAGGGAATCAACACACATTATGTCCGATGGTGGCATAAGTTGCAGAAGAACGGCAACAAGGGAAGGGGTGATGTTGGCTGCGCTTTAAGCTGTATGGGTGGAGAAGAAATAATGATGAATAATGGTAGTACCCCATCCCCTCAATTGTATACTTGGCCTTTGCAAAAAAAAAATAATAATTAGGATAAGAGTTACTCTTTAACAGTGAAAACCTCCCCAACTGCCAAAGAACTTTACACTTACACAGTAGTCAGTTTCTTACAACACACGCTTGCGTGCCTTGACTTCAGCAAATGAGTCCACAATTCTGTCTATGTCTAGTCTCCGAGCTCTCTCATTTTCAATGCTCAGCACTGCAAGCCCAGAAAGCCTTTGCTCTGACATGGTACTCCTCAAATAGTTTTTTATTAATTTGATTTTTGAAAAAGATCTTTCTGCACTTGCTACTGTTACAGGTAATGTTAAGAATAGTAGGAAGGCTACACATACATCTGGCAGTGTAGATGAAAGGGCACTGTTGTCTACCATCAGGAGGTGCGCCAGGTCGGTGACAGAAGATGACTTTTTAACCTCTTCTCTTAACACAGACCGAAAACTGAGCAATTGTGAAGGAAAGCTGGATGATAAATCTTTGTGGTATATTTCTTGCAGATTTGATGCAGCTTTGAATAGGTCTTCATCAGATGCAGATGAAAGCATTGCAGGCTGAATAACATTAAATCGCCCAAGAACGTGATCTAGACCCTTAAACCTGTTTAAAAGTTGAGATGTAATAACATCTAAACAGGGTAAAAAAAACTTTAAATTTAAACAGTTTCTCAGCATCGTTCAATCTGTCATCAATTGCCAATTCATCAAAATGACGCTTGACTTTGGGGATCCGTTTCTTTAAAAACTGAGTAGAAATGCCCCACTGCTGCGCAAGTGATGATGCAGTCTGTTTGGCTTCCTCAAACTGATTCCTGAACTTGCCTAGACTGTCAGCGACACTCTTAATTAGACTGGATGCTTCGGACAAATCTATATTTTTTTTTTGCAAAACCTTTGAGACAGCGTTGACGTTTTCCAAAATTTTTGTCTGAACAACAACTAAGAATACAAACTCAAATGATTCGATTTTTCTTTTAAGCGAGGCTGCCTCTTCTCTTTCTTTTGGTTTTGTTGATGTAAGCGTGATCTTTGATAGCGCTTGCAATACATCGGTAAAACTAAAACGTAAAGTGAGCAGGGATTCGTAGCGTGATGACCAACGAGTAGGGCATAAGTTTTTCAATGTCAGACTCGATTTAGTTGCAAATGAGCAAAGAGTTTCCCAACGACGGATACTGTCACCAAAAAATGTGTACAAATTCTGTACTACATCAAAAAAGCTTGCAATTTCTTTGATATTTGCCATTGCATCTTGTAGCACAAGATTAAGATTATGTGCTGAACAGTGTACATAAAGAGCATTTGGTTCTCTCTCCAAAATTCTAGCCTGCACTCCAGAGTATATGCCACTCATTGTTGCAGCTCCATCATACCCCTGTCCACGACATTTGCCCAACGTTAGGCCTTTGCTTTCTATGCAGGTAATTATATCATTTTCTATGCCTGCTGCACTCTGGTCTTTCACAGCATGAAAACCCAGAAATACTTCTTGAATTTTAACACTGCTCGCTCTCCTGTTCTCATCTCGGGCAAGGGAAACATACCGGAAAACTTAGCTTAACTGATCTATCTTTGCAATGTCCTGTGTTGTATCCATGATCACAGAGTAGAATTGTGCCTGTTGAATTTCAGATACAATTTCATTTTGTACTTTTTGTGAAAGAATTTGAATTATTTCATTTGAATTTTGGGGCTTAGATATTTTATTGATCGCTGGGGCAGTTGAATTACTTCTTTAAGAACAGGATCATATTCTGCAAGGAGTTCAATTAATGAGAGAAAATTCCCATTGTTAGTTTGACCTAAATGTTCTCGATGACCACGAAATGGAGATTGGCCATTGCCGTGGTTAAGGTCACATTTATTACCCTATGCAGAACTTGCCTCCAAAAGTTTTTTTCCAGCCTAATCCGATTCTCATTATTTTCATCTAAAGTGCCTTTCTTCCTCCACTGGTCATAGACCATACAGGCATCAATGTGTGCAGTGGAGCTCTCGTGAGCCTGGATTTTTCTTGACAAGTTCTTCCACTTACTGATCCCTTTTGCCCAGGCTGGTTCAAAACCCTGCCTTTTACGGTTCCCAAACAACCAGCATGGCTCACAATAAACTGCATTAAGTTTGGGGGAATAACATAGCCACATGACAGAAATTTTAAGTCCTGTTTGTGTAATTCTCTCATAATATTTTTCTGAAAAACATCACCTGTTTTCATCATTATCTCTGGGAAATGGACCTGGAGGTCTACAAGGGCCCTGAGAGAGGATGAATCTTTTTATTTTGGGGTCAGAAACTGTTACAGGATAATTGGCTCTATCTGTGACGAAGCTCTCAGAAGCAGTTGCACAATCTAAATGATGCTGGAAGATGTGCTTGCAGTTTCACTGGTGACAGTAGCATGCATCAGTTGATCTGAGGAGGGGTTGATGGCTTGTTCTAGGTTACTATTGCTGTCACTACCTTCTTGATCTAATGATTTTGGATCATCAAGGGAAGACTGGCTGGTATGAGCAGACACCTCCATCTGGGCTGCTCGTTAACATTTAGACCAGAACTTTCAGAAGTTGCCTCCTCTGCAGCTGTAGATGTGCTACATGTACTAGGGCTTTCACCCACACCTTTAGGGGCTGAAAAGAAACTGTTAATTTTAGGCAACTTATGACTCTTCAACTCCTGTTCTCTCCTCCTCTTACGTTTCAGAGCACCACTCTGGTGGTGATAAGTCGACATAGTGAAGAAATTTATGTGGTTTTGCTCACTTTGTCTGTAAAAAAAAATTCCAGATATAAAGAGCTCTATATTATCGGTGGGTGTGTACAGTTTAAGACAACCCATGTTATATTTAACCACTAAAAAGCAAGACGTTTATTCAAATGGCACTAACACAAGCCCTTATCCAAGCATTAGTTGGTAGGTACCACTGAGGCACTATACGAACGATGTTATTATTCGCACACTATGCGGTGGTATTATTAGAGCACTGAATGGTCATATTTATTATCTGAGCATCAGATGAAGGTCATTTTAAGGTAGTGTACAGTGGTATTATTTAAGTACTATATGATGGTAGTATATGGACATAATATGGTGGTATTATTGGAACACTATTTTGTGCTAATATTAGGACATTAAATAGTCATAGTATTTGAGCATTATTTAATGGGTTTATGCAGGCAAAGTATAGCTGTGTGTTATTGCAGCACCGTATGGTCATATTATTGACGCATTGCATGGTGAATTTATGCAGGCATTGTATGGTCGTATTATTCCAGCTCTATATGGTGGTATTACTGCAGTACTGTTTAGTGGTATTATGTTGCCATTTTATAGAGGTATTATTGCAGCACTCTATGGTGGTGTAATTGAAGTATTATATGGTGATATATTTAAGCACTATGTCTATATGGTCATATTATTGAATAATTACAAGGTATATGCAGGCATTGTATGATGGTATTATTAAAGCATTATGTGGTAATATTAAACAGACAATATATGGAGGTATTATTGCAGCATTATATAGTGGTATTATGTTGGCATTAGTGTTGAGCGATACTGCTCGGGATCGGAAAATATTGGATCGGAATGGTGTCGCCGATATCACTAAATATCGCCGATATCCAATTCCGATACCGGAAGTCCCATGTAAGTCTATGGGAACAAAATATCGCAACTAAAAAAAACCTTTATTTCCTTGTAAACACTAAATATACACACATAGAATACATATATATATATATATATATATACATGTCATTGTGACATATATATATACATATATGATATATGTATAGTTTATACACTTCTACATAGTAAAATATCCTCTGATTCAATTGCCGGGTAAAGCCGGCTTCTGTGAAAAGACAGAAGCACCCGACATGAAATGACACTTGGTGTACATAGGGTTAACTATGTCTTTTCATGTCCTTTGATATCTGATTTGCACAAACAATTACATCAGTCTATGTGTGCAAAATTTCACACCTGTAGGGGTTAATTAAAGGTGTAAATTCGTTGTAAAAAAAACGGACTTTTTTGCTACGAATTTACACCTTTAATTAACCCCTACAGGTGTGAAATTTTGCACACATAGACTGATGTAATTGTTTGTGCAAATCAGATATCAAAGGACATGAAAAGACATAGTTAACCCTATGTACACCAAGTGTCATTTCATGTCGGGTTCTGCATTTTCACAAAAGCCGTCAATTGAATTAGCGGCTATTATACTATGTAGAAGTGTATGAACTATAAATATAAATATATATATATGTGTCACAAATTCAATGACATGTATATATATATATATATATATATTATATATATATATATATATATGAGGTGTAAAATTGTTTAAAAAAAATGCGTGGGCTCCCGCCCTATTTTCGCAACCAGACAGACAAAGCCAGCGAGTGGGGGCAGATAATAATAGCCCAGAGAGGGACCATTATTTTTGGCCCCCCCTGGCTACTAACATCTGCACCCAGACACCCCAGAAAAGACAAATCTATAATTAGATTCGCCCTTTCTGGCACTTTGCCCGTCTATTCCCATTGCCCTGTAGCGGTGGCGAATGGGTTAATATTGGCGTTAATGTCACCTTGCAATTGAAAGGTGACCTTAAGGCAGGTTAATAATTGAGAGCTGTCAATTAGACAACTATCAATTATTAATCCTATTGTATGATACAAAAATCAAACACACACAGTTTAATAAAAAAGAAGTTTAATGAAATAAAGACACGTTTTTGACCATATTTTATTTTCCTGCTAAAACCATTTCCTGTAATAAAAATAAAATAAAAAAGCAAAATTATTCTTACCAATCCGATGTACAGTCAGGTCCCACGGTGTAATCCTTCAGAAAGGGTTAATGTTTACTGCAGGGACCGCAGCTAATGCTGCAGCGAGCCTCACAGTAAACCCCCAAATGAATGAGTTCCTCTCCTGGCTGACAGGAGAGGAAGTGGAAAGCTTAATTGATTGCTTTCCACTTTCACTTCAGGTCAGCCAGGGACACAATCAGTGACGTCAGAGGGAACTGATTAACAAAAATAGGGGTTCCCTTCGAATAAAAAATGGCGTGGGGTCCCCCCCTATTTTTGTTAACCAGCCAGATGAAGCAGACCGCTGAGGCCTGGATTTTCAGGCTGGTAAGGAGCCAAGATCCATGGACCTTGCCAGCCTGATAATACCAGGCCACAGCAGTCTGTTTAGCTTGGCTGGTTAACAAAAATAGTGGATCCCCTCGAAAAAAAAACGGCGTAGGGGTCCCCCTATTTTTGTTAACCAGCCAAGTAAAATGCAGACTGCTGCGGCCTGGTATTAAAAGACTGTCAAGGCCCATGGATTTTGGCCCTCAACAGCCTGATAATACCAGGCTACAGCAGCCCCACATTTGGCGCATCAAAAGATGTGCCAATTGTGGCACTTTACCCGGCTCTTCCCACTGCCCTGTAGCGGTGGCAAGTGGGGTAATAAGAGGTTAATATCACCTTGCTATTGTAAGGTGATATTAAGCCCGGTTAATAATAGAGAGGCGTCAATAAGACGCCTATCCATTATTAATCTTATATTAATAAAGGGTTAAAAAAACAACACGCATAAGAATAAATTATTTTAATGAAATAAAACACAACACGGTTTTCATATCTTTATTATACGCTCAGATCCAAGCGACGCCCTCGATCTCCTGTAAAAAAACGTAAAAAAATAAAACAACCGTATACTCCCTGTCCGACGCAGTCCAATTAATAACGAGTGTCCCACGACGGTTTCCCCTATAGAAGTGACATCAGGTGATGCCACTGCTCTGTAGGGCCTCCCAGTGATGCACTGACAGGAGACAATGGCTCCTGCAGTGCATCACTGAGTCCATTCTCTCACTTTATGGCAATGCTGCGTGGGAATTTTCTCACCCAGCATTGCCGTGAGAGAATGAACTGTCGTGACGTCATTCTCTCCCAGCGGCAGAGCGATACACAGATGGATGGCGTCGGGGAAGAGGTGAGTATGTGCTCAATGTTATATGTTCTGTATGTCATGTGTATGTTATATGTTCTGTATGTCATGTGTATGTTATATGTTCTGTATGTCATGTATGTGGTTTTTTTTTTTTTTTACATTCAGCACATTAGCCGGATGATGGGACTACTACTGTCCCATCATTGGCTAATGTGTCAGTCACTGTCACTGTAGCAGGCATAGCCGGATGGGACTTGTAGTCCCATCCGACGATGCCTGCATACACGGAGACACGCACACAGCCCCGCACACCGCCGCACATACACAGCCCCGCACACTGATCGCGCACACAGACCCGCACACTGATCGCGCACACAGACCCGCACACCGATCACGCAGACACCGGCACACAATCACCGCCCACACACACTATACACGCCCACGCACCGCCCACACACTTCCCTCCTCCCGAACTGCAGCGGTTTCACCCGCAGCAAAGCCGCAGATCTTTTTTAGATCTGCGGTTTTGCTGCGGAAGTGCCCGACTCAATGCAAGTCAATGGGCGCCGAACCGCTGCAGTTCCGCACAAAGAATTGACATGCTGCGGAAAATAAAACGCGGTGAAACCGCGCGTTTTTTTCCGCAGCATGTGCACAGCAGACCTGCGGTTCCCATAGGGATTCATTGGCTGTGCACTGTGCTGCGGGTTGGATGCGTTTCCGCAGCGTTAAAAACGCAGCGGAAACGCATCTAAAACCGCAATGTGTGAACGGGGCCTTAGGTGGCAGACTGAGGCAATCAATCAAAAATCACCATTCCATTCCCTAGCCTAATCCTTTTGAAGAGAGAGACAGACACACACCGAGTCGCAGTCGCCGGCCGACCGACTACTTACCCGGGCCCCGGCCTGCCTGCTTGTGCTTGCTCGTCACCCGCCGCTGGTCGTCCCGCTGCGCCGCCGTCCCAGACTCCTAGCCAGTCCCACGCACACTGCTCTGCTTTACAGCAGCGTGTGACGTCACATGAGGGCGGGGCTGGACGCCATGGCATTATCCATTATGCACTGTCTGGGGGGGGGCCCGGCAGGCTCCGGGTTATGATGATGATTTTATACAAAGTGGCGGGGGGGGGCCCGGCAGGTGCTGCTGGGTTGATTTAATATAAAGCGGACGCGGGAGAAATTTTGGTCATAAATCACAGTGCAGCAGCAGGGGACGGGCGGGCCCCCTTCTAGCCCGGGCCCTGTGGCAGCTGCTTCCCCTATAGTTCCGCCCCTGTGCTAGGGTATCTGCTGCAAATCCTCAATCGGCACAGAGAGCAGGTAAGCAAGTAGATTCCAAAAATTCTTGACATGTTTGTGTTTTCACTGTGTTGTGTAGTAAAACAATATTTTTATTTTAGGTGCAGCACAGAAGGAGAAGACGGGCACGGAAAATGTGGGTGCACCCACTCTTAGCTGAGCGGACAGAGAAGGGGCACTTTTATGTTCTTTACACTGATTTGAGGAAGTTGCCAAATATCCAAAGATATTATCCTACTTAAAACGTGTCTGAAAAAATATAATCATTAACTAACCATTGTCAAATTTTCAGATTTCCAGACAAATTTGTTCTATTCTGCCGTCTGTCTATCACAGCGTTTGACCGACTGCTTGGATTATTGTCACCCCATCTGACCTTGTCCGATACGTTCATGAGGAAGGCCATCACTGCTGAGGAAAGGCTGCTCATTACCTTGCAATAAGTAAATAATTTTTTGTTTGCATGTCATTAGGCCTCTTTCACACGTCAGTGTCTCCGGTACATGTAGTGACAGTTTTCACATGTCCTGGAGACACTGACACACGCAGACCCATTCAAATGAATGGGTCTATGCAGATGTCAGCTTGTTTTCACAGGCTGTGTGTTTGTGGGCAAAACACGCTGACATGTCCGTTTTTTACCAGTTGCACGGTCCACAAAGTGTCATGCACACGGAGAACACACATTGATGTCCTCTGTGTGACACGCATTGCACTGGTGAAGAAGCGCTACAGAAGCGCTGTTCCCTGGCGGCAGGTGCTGAAGATGCTGTCATCATTCTCCCTGGCTCTGCAGGATTTCTGCGCCATCAGGGAAGAATGGGATTTGTCTTCAGCACCTGCACAACTGCACTTACTGTAGCGCTTTTTCCCTGCTAGCCATCTGTGTGGGAATGATGCAGCACATGGGCAGCACACGGTTGCCACATATGTGCCGCACACACACATACACATGGACATAGTGTTTTACGGTTGTGAAAATATCCTGATGTGTAAAACACACCTGGAACCTGTCAGCATTTGTTGCTGCTATTAGACCCCAAAAAAACACCATTGTCGCACTATCGTCGCATGGGGACCGACAGACACACACATACATACCAAATCAATCAGATGGCCGACATCAATCCCCATGCAACGATAGCCCTCCATGCTGCTAGCAATGGCGACGTCTTCTCCACACACAAATCTCCGCCCACACACTTCCTGCCGCCTGACATCACTTCCCCCTTTGACACCCCAGTCCGCAGCAAAATCGCAGATC